>JASDQU010270374.1:0-15361 GCA_032191745.1 Picea mariana
TATATTAGTAATTTCAACACTATTTTCCCACATAATGCTTAAATAAACATGCATAGGTAACTTGACGACATGCCAGCTTAAATTCATACTTGTGAAAATGCTTATCACACAGATTACATCCAACAGGTATGATTCCATGTGGAAAACCGATGTTTCTCCATATTTTGGTGTTTGGGCCTATAGGATGTTGATACTCAATTGTTTGGAAATGATGGCTCCCCAATTGAAACTGCTCTTGGAGATTTCCACGTTATATGCTAAGGGAATCCATGCTTCTGAAAACTTTGAGAAATATTTTTCCCCATACAAGCAGCAGATTAAAGACATTATTTACATATAAGTCTCTCTAAGGTTTATCGTGTTGTACCATCCATTTCTCCTATTTGTGAACTCCTTATCTTCTTTCCACCAAGAGGATAGTAAGATGTTGGTGTCATGGAACTCATAAAACTTGACCACAAATTATGTATTCAGTCTCTCCTCTAGGTATTTGAATTTTTAGTATTTTTGTACCTCTACTGGAAGAAAGAAACCTACACTTTCTCCATCCCCATTATTGACCGTGCATTTCATCGTGTCTGTGTGGTCAATTATCCATAATAGGGTTTTGATGCAGGGAAACACTTGGGTCTGACATGACACCATATGAAAATATGATCACCTAATGTTCAGGAAAACCTAGTCATCCAATATCTTGACGTCCGAGTCATTGTGAGGTGTAAACTCTGGGTAATCTTCCTAAATGATTTTGCTAAAAGTATCCCCCCAATGTGGGAGCACTACTTTAGATCATGTGCTAGCCTTTGTGTCCTCAAGCACTAGAGGCTAGGTAAATTGTTTCTTAGTGGAAGTTTGGATGACTGACTCCATTTTTGAAACAAAATCAAGTTCTCTTGCGATCACCAGTGTCGACCCTTCGTCGATCTCCACTTCATTCATTTTGGGCGTTCTTGGTGAGCGTTTGGTTGTTGGATTTCATGGAGACATTGTCCTGCACAAAATAGAATAACAAGCAGTGAGAGAATTGCAACAAGTGTTATTGGAATAAATCATAAAATGAAAACCGTAAAGTGTTGACGATTAAAATCACAATGAGGATTTCATCCAAAATGTATTGCTAAATCCTATTAACTATAAGCTAATATATATATATATATATATATATACTAGTAGGTGGGACCCCTTTGTAGGTTGGAATATCAAATCTGGGTCTTATTTGATGTTTTAATGTTGTTCGACACTACTTACAAGATTGAGAATAATTGATGATCGATGTTGGTCCTATTCACGATAGATGGATGAGGGATAATACATATGGTTCTATGCTCTAGACTCGAATGCCATGATGGCTTATGATATATATTCATTTGTTTCTATATGTTCTTGGATTTGTTACTTTGACACCTGCAAAAAACACATGTTAGTAATGAAAAATAAAGAGCAATTGAAAAGAAATAAAGCAATATAAACAAAAAAATGCAAAAATAAGGAAATGGTCTATACTAACATGTTACACTATATGCATTAAAATGATCATTGTAAATACTAGCTAACAAATAATAGTTATGTGATTTATTGAGTTCCATGGAAATATAGTTGTTATACATTACTGTATAGTTGGAAATGGTAATTTGTGGGTGGCGTTCTTGGCAATTAAGGGAAGTTAGTTTCAATGCATGGTTCAATTGGATGAATTAATGGAGTAGTGGTTGGCGCGTACTAAGGAATTGAATGATTTTGAGCGTGGAGGTGACATGCATTTACTACACGTCACTCCTACTCCTTCCATTGGCCGCCACCCTAGTCGGGCTATTGTTTCAACTGTGTTTTTGTGGTTAGGTTCCGACTTTCAAGCAAAGGGAGAACCGCTCAGCCAATTCATGTTTTTAAGGTGCTCTTGGTTACAGGTATGTATTTTTGGCCATCCATGAATTTTCTCTGGTTATGAAATAGACAGTGGCTCAGTATGTATGGGTTTGTGCTTTCCTTGAGTCAAGCAACTATGTAAATTGGTGATATTTTTCTGGAATGAATCATTGGTGGTTTTCATTGAAATAAGGTTTGAAGTCATGGAGTTATTGACCATTCTGGGTATTGGAAGTCATAAAGGCTCTATGTCATCCTTGATGGTTTTATTCAGAGGGTTTCATTTGGTTTAGAGTGGCTGGTTNGTATTCCATACCCAATCCTTTGTTGTTATGGGGTTTTGAATGCATCGTGTCACTGCACTTTTCTTCACTTGGGTATGAGTTCATTCATGTTACTAATATTGCGTAGTGGGTTGTGATGGTCGTTTTCCAAAGGGATTGCTTAAAGTGACTATTATTTCTTGGCGTTGTCCTATCTCAGCATTCTTGGGTTGGTTGGGAGACCCACGAGGGTTATACCCTACATTTTTTAATTCTTGTTACAAGGTCAAATTGGAGCCTTGCTCCTCTGTTCATAGTCTCCTCTATCACGGGGATTGTCACCATGTCTGTGAAGACATTTTTGGTATAGCCTATGCATGCACCATTGGTCTCGGAGGTTCTCACCTGATGTCGAAAGTCGACTCCATGTATCCATGTGTTGGTCCACAGGGCCCAACCTTGATTACTCAAAGCGCAGTTTTGATAAAGGAAACCCATTATGTCATGTTGGATACATGGTTGATGGTTATGAGTTGGTGATGCATTGTCGATAATCTTCTATTGTCGACTCGTCTCTATTGATTATCCTGATAGTGGTTTTGGTTGTAGTCACTACAATTGGTTATTATGACAGTCCAATTGATACGCTCAACATTGAAATTGGTTGATTGAAGATTGGGGTTGATACACAATCATTGTGTTTTACATTAGGATTATTGAAATTTTAAATAACCATTTGATTAATGCACAGTGATGCTTCACGCGAGATGTGTGGGTATGTGTGGCGTTCCTACAGCATGAGTTAATGATTACTGTGACTGTGTGTTCTTAATTGCTAAATGGGTTATTTCAATCCTGATAATTATGGCATTTTTATCCACTGTATATGTTATGATTATTTGATCATGCCATCAGAGAGGTTCACAAGATTTTAAATATGGTTTTATTGCATTTTGATCGATTTGTGTTGTGAAATCGGGCATGTTGTTGTTTCCTTGTTGTATTGGATGGATAGCCCAACATTTTGAATGTTTAGAGACAAAGAAAATTGGACACGTATAGTCACAGAAATACACTTGTGTTTGGTAGAATGGTTTTGTGTATCCCACAGCATAGCATGAGTTGAAGTGGTGATTATTGTATGTGTGTTTAAATGGCAAGTTAGGATCTCTGCAATTTAAATATGGATTATTGTGTTGACTGTCCACTATGTATGTTAAATTAATATCATGCTTTTAACAATCGTAGGCACAAGTGTTGTGACAGTATAACCTCATTGCAGTTTAATTATTAAAAGACAGAATCGAGCACGACCTTTGAGTTTGTATTTGATGATTGAAATAATTCATGAGTAGTGGTTGATTTTGATGCTAAACAAAATGGTTTACTGTTTATTCATGTTGAAAGTGTTTTAAAAATATTAAATGGATAAGAGAGATCAACAGAGTTCCCCTACATGTTGTTGTGGAATGCATAGTGTCTTCTTTGATGACACTGTGTTAAATATTTGATTACAAACATGGAGAAAGTTAATGTATAGAGTCATTTGGACTATACACAGTAGTTGTTTTTTTTGTTCACAGTGGTCATTTGGTTGGTGTATTTCCTTTTACAGTATGGTTTTATGCATTACTTAATTAATTTTATGAACAATACCTGCTCTCTTCCCCACCATTATTTCTCTTTTCACTAATTACAATCCCATCGCCTTCCCACATTCATTTTTCACTCCCTGTTCTAAAAATTGATTACAGTCAAGGAGAATTTTGTATTGAAGCAGTTGGAAGTTACATTTTCTTGGTTGGATCATAATGATGTTTTCTTTGTTCTGCATTATAGTTGATTGTTTGTTGTCTTTGAACAGTAACCGTGTTCTTTTCCCCCTCATTTTATCATTTTTTGCTAAATACAAGCCCCTCGCATATCCCAAGACCTTTTGTTCACCCCCTACTCATTGACAACAGTTAAACAATTTATATGGATTGAATTGCATGAGTCTGATATGTTGTTGAGACAAAATCTATTTCATATTTTTAAAGAGTTGTCATGTATGGTTGTTAAATGAACTATTTTCTAATCAATTATGCATACAAGAATGAGCTATTCAAATAAAAGGCTGAAAACCAAGGCCTACTATGCCCCTGTCAAAGAGAAAGTTGCTACTGCCCCTTCCGCATCTTCAAATAATTCTGATAAATCTATGTCCTCCCACATGCATTGGAAGGACGATTGTTCTCATATGATCAGAAAGATGAGGCTTAAAGATTCCACATAGCCTAAGGCAGGTCCAGAAGGACTAAAAGATGATAGCATCAACAAGGGAAATATTGCCTCACAAACTAGAAAATATAGATTTTAAGTTTTTTATTATTGATGACAGTTGACTTCAGATTTTCATATAGCATGTTTTTGGATATGTTGGTAATATATTTTGGAAATAGTTGCAAATATTATTGAGATAAATTGTCAAAAATGAATGTGATGATCGGAGTCACAAGGAGGGGTGTTTTGTTTAATTGACTAGTTATGTTATGATTGTTGAGAAATAAAGGGAGTCACAAGGGGTCCCACCTACTAGTTATTATTTATTTAAAACCCTTATTATTATTTATTACTCTTCCTCCCTTAACTAAAAGTTGGTTGAGTTTTAGTTAACTTAACTAATGAGGTGGTTCAACTACTTCAACCAATTCTAATTTTCTTAAAGGAAAAAGGAAAGGGAGGAACAAGAGAAGGATAGAAGGAGAATCATACTAAGATTTGCTCTTTGAGTTTATGCTAAGATAGTTTAGTTTTCATTCATTCCTTAATTTATCACAAGCCTAATTATTTTTTATGATAGCAGGGTCTTATTATAGACAACAAGATTCAGGGCTGAATTACATCATTCAGACACTTGTTTTTTAGAGGTGTTGATCTATCTTTGATAGTCTGTGTAGACTTGTATGTTTGTGAATTAGTTTTCATGACTGACAAAGGCTATTGTGCAGATTCAAGTGGGCAGCAATATGTGGCAAGTTGATCCAGATTTTAGAGTTCAGTTTTTTATTTCCTATCAGAGGTCCTTTTGTATGTTCCATCGGGGATGTCTAAGTTTGACTTTGGTCCGAAATTTCTGCATGAAATTTTGTAAAAAGAATGACTCTTTGGTGAATTGGAATGAAATAAAGGATTTTTTTATGTCTCATATGTCCTGATTATCATCTTGGTGTCTTTACTTATGTCTCTACATTTATTTCAGCAACTATTATATTCAGAAAATTATATTAAAATGAATTTTTCAACAAGCTTTTAATTGCAAAAAGACTAGCCTAAGCACTTGTAATCAATACTTGTGAGTTAGGATTTTATTTTTGATGGCTATAAACATAGGGTGATATTCCCATCTATTTTTCTATAGCCAAGCAGAATCTGAAAATGCTTTAGTAAGATTATTTCATATATTTTCCTCAACATTTACTTTGACGACCATACTGGGGAGATCTTCGATATCTCTCTGGTTAATTTTTATACTCAATTTCCATTTATACATCTATTTTTCTATATCAATTATTTGATTATGCTTGTCTTATTTCTTAATGATTGTGCTTGTTGCAAGGCAGCCCAATATTGAGCCCGGTCTCCAAGACCAAAATAGCATTGCTTTGAACATGTTTAACACCATTTTGGACACTACCAATACTCGTGCTAAGCTTAACCATTCTTGGGCAGCAATTGAGTGAGATATTAGTGCACAAAAATGTTGGGAAGCTAGACACAGACAGCCTAGAAATAAGCAGTAGCCTTCTTGTTTCTTCAGTTTTGGCCTTTCTTTCATGTCCTTAGACTCTCTTGCTTCTAGAAGAAGAAGAGGCTTATCACCAAAAAATCAATCCTATTGTTGAAATAGGAAGAAGGAATGTTGTGCTATCTTCCCAACAGAGTGCTCTAAGGATAACTTTGTCTTATTCATCCAGTTCGTCTTTCTTTCCCTCATCTATCATCCACAAGATGGCATCTAGTGGTCGCTCTAGTGGTATGAGAGGTGCTTCCTCCTCTCAGGATTCATCTTCGTCAGTGATTGGTAGCTTATATAGCCACCATATCCCTATTCAATCTACCACAAATCCTACCCAAGTCATTAAAAAGTATGGGATTTTTCAGTTTGAAGAAGATGCCACAACCACACCATGGCATGTGTCCTCTCCTCTTAACTTAGCACCTGCTACTCGTCCACTTCCTAAGTTAAAGGAGAATCTTCCTAAGTTCTCAGGAAATAACAATGTCACTACAAATGAACACATGTTGGAATTTTATAATTCTTTTCATAACATAGGAGCCAATGGCAATGATACTTGTATGCATGTATTCATCAATTCCTTGGAAGGAAAGGTTGTGGCCGACTTCTTTGACCTTCCTCCTAATATTATGTCTACTTGGGAGGAATTGATCTATTAGTTCAGATCCACTTATGGGAAATCTAAAAGCCCAGCCGAGAAGTTAAGGGAATACAATAACGTCACCTATAAAGATGGTCATACCATCAAGTCTTTCAACTTGTGTTTCACTAAGCTATACAATCAGATCCCTAAACTCATTCGACCTCAGAACCAAGCCACATTCATGCATTACTACAATGCATTTTATTCCCCCTACCATCATAGGCTTGAGGAAAAATCCATTGATAATATCGGTACCTCTCTGCATACTTGTTTAGAGTATGAAGAACATATTGAAATAATAGGCCTTCCCCATAGAGAATCAGTTAGACAGACATGCGTGTCCACCCTCTTACAACTAGTCCAAGATATGAAAAACCGTATGATAGCGTTTGAGCGAAGGGGGATTGCCTCACCTCTCACCCCTGGAGCTTCATTCTCTTCTGCACCCCCCCTTAGAAATCCAATTCAAAATAATTTTCAGCCTAAGACCATCTTTCCTCAAAGCTGGTGTAACTTCTACGAGGAACACCATGAGGAAGCCACATGTGAGGTAAGGAAGAGTGTCAGAGATAATATCTTTAGTAAAAGACCAGAAACCACTATCGTTGTCCTAGATTTTGCAGAGCTAGAAGACATCATGATCATAAATACTAGGAACAAAGCCTATGCTCCCAAGGGTAAATTTGATCCTCCCGATAATTCTTCTAGCCCAAGCTCATCCTCATCCACTGCTAGTGTTCAGGTTCCTAAGGTTCCTAACAGTCAAGGAACAACTTCTCCTCTCCTCTCTTCCAAATATAATATCTTGAATCAGTTAGCCAACATCAAAGCAGATGAAACCCTTTTGGACATGGTTGTCATCCCTGAACAAAAGATGCATCTGAAACAATTCATGGAAGGAAAATATTATGTTGTAGCCAATATTTCTAAAGAGGTAAACAAAGAAGATTCATCTGTAAATAAAGTAGGTGTACATAACTTTAGATACCCTGTAAAAAATCCCCCTTTTTATATTTTTGTAAATATTATGGATAAGATTTCCCATTGTTTCCTCATTGATGGCGATTCGGGCCCAAGTGTGATGTCAAAGATTATTATGGAAGAGCTAGGCTTGTCCTGTACAAATGAAAACGCCAGAAGCATGCTCTCCTATAATATTCTACAACAAATGACCATAGGTGAGATTAAAGATGTGACCTTAGTTTTGTGCGCTCATCCTGAAATAAGGACAACCCTCAACATTCAAGTAATTGATATGTCAGTTAGAAATTACTCAATCATCTTAGGAAGATATTGGCAAGCCTTAACAGGTGGATACCTCTCACTCGAAGGAACACATTTATCCGTTCCTCAAAACGAAGAAAACATTATAGTCCTTAGAGAAGGAAAGATATCACCTTACATAGAGAGTGTCCCACAGCCTAACGTAAACTATATCAAAGAGGACCTAAGAGTGTATTCCATTTTTGATGAGGAGGATAACATTCCCATGGAACAAATCGATTTAGATGATGGTATGTAACACATGCACTCTGATGGTTGTGTCATATTGAGTGAACTTGAAGTCCTTGTTATTGTAACACATGTAAAAGAAATATTATTGATCGACCTTGAAGTCTTTGTCATTGTAACACATGTAAAATAAATATTAGTAGTACAATTTACAACTAGTTTGTAATTTATGCATATAATAAATAACAAATAAATATATATAAATATTCAAGGAACACCATTATGCATAATGATCCATATTGAATTTTATATGGATGGACTTCAAACATTTATGAGTGATATTTGATTAATTTGTGAACTTCCCATATCTAGACAATGAGACGAACTTACAATGTTGAATGTTCATGATGATATTTTTTTAATTACCTTATATGCATTTAGGGAATTCAAATTTACTCACAATTATGTAAGGTTGAATAACCCAAATAAAATTCTCGATAACCCGCTTAGTGAATCAATAGATATAATTGCATAATATAATATTGAAAAATTGTTTGATATGAAATTTCAAACATTGTTACCAAAAGGAGGTGAGAAACATTTATTAAAGTCAATGCATCTTGATGAATACATAAAATATTATTCTTAGATATTGTCATTATTAGATATTTTTGTATAAGTAACTATATATTGCATTAATTAGATATTGTTATAATAGGCTTGGGACTCATCCTCACTTTAAATATTTAATATCATTGTAAGATATTGGGGTCAAACTTTTACTACATTTTTTTCTATAAAAATAAGTGTTGTCTAAATGTTTTGTGTTTTTGTTCTTTTCGTTGGAATCCTACTACATAAATTTGGACGAAATCAGAATTGTTGTTCTGTAACGGAAGAAAATATAGAACATGATATAAGCAAATAAGCAAACACAGATCTGACACAGAGTTTTTATGTGGTAAAACCCTATACAGGGAAACATCCACGGGACAATGATATTTTTTTTTATTTTATGCAAGGGAGATAATACATCAGCCAAACCACTCACGTTCATGCCTCTCAAGCACTCTCACATCTCACACTCTACCTTAACAGGCTTATATATATATAGCAGTCTTCACTCAGTTACAAGAAACTGATTACATTTAATGTGCCTCTATCCCTATCCTAAATCTGGATGATTTGATCCAACTAATTACAAAATAATAGGGGCCAGAAAATCTGCCCAATATCTAAAAAGGTGAGTGTAAATCGGTTGGCATTATCCAACAATCTCCACCTTGACGACAATTTACCTAAATATCATTGTCCAATTTATTCATCACCTATGCTACAAGCCAAGAGAAGTCAAGCACAACTGCAGCTTCTCTAATAAAACTGGTTTAATGATCTCGCCTATGTGACTTGCACAAGTTTGGATTTCTTGAGGGGTCACTCCACCTCCAACATGTCTTTCACAGCAGTGTTTTGAAACATATGTAGTGATGGATCTCTGTATATCCAAGACACCTGTAAAATATACATTACAATTATCACAGACCATCTTAGTGTAACCATTATAGGTGACATTTGTGCTTCTCAAACGTTGAAGCACCCATTTCACTGCAACACCTAAATCTGTCACGTATCTAACAACATCATTATCATGTGAAACATCTAGTCTTAACCATTTCATCACATACAACAGCGAGACATAACCTTTTCTTCTTTATAAACAGGACCTAAGCTTGAAGAAAACTTATAATGGAAAGCAACAGGGATAAAAATGGGTTTTACAATGTTCATATTTAACTCCAACCACATCTTACCATTACATCTCTCTGTACTTCTATTCCCATAATTTGTTTTGTTTCTCCTTGATCCCTCATATGAATTGTCCTGTCCACCTAAGTCATTTTCTTACTGATTTTATCCACACTTCGACTTGCATCGAGCATATCATCAGCAAATAACATCAAGATTGTGAATGTACTATAAACTGTATAGTCATTCCTTCCCTTTGAAAAATTATGACTCACTATGAAGGATTCAAACATCTTGTATATTTTCCTAGGTACCAATAGGCCATACAATGAATTATCTAGCATGCAAACAAATTTATCGTTGCGATCTTGAATCAACCCTTTTGGTTGTTCCATACATACTATATATCTGTCAATGATGACCTTGTGAGTAGTACGATCTCACACACAACATCCCTTTATACCACCATAATAACTTGCAGAGATATAAAACAAGCAGGAATTCAGAAACAAAGATTTTAAGTCTGGAAATGATTTACCACTTACCAGTACCTGTAGTTATTTCTTGCTCTTATAACCTTGATGATTCTGCCATAAACAAGAAGATACATATATCACTTAAGCACTCCCTTCCAGCTTATAAAGGTTATCAACCTTCGTTGTTGATGCAGGAGCATCGATGGCAAGCACGCAGAGTAGGACCTATCAGCATCTAGGAGTCTATATGGGATCTCAACACTGACAGTTGCAGCAGACCTTTTGAAGTATGCCTTAACTCAGCACCGGAAAAATCTTTTGAGGCACGCTTGAGCAATCACGAGCGAAGTGGGAGTTTCCACTCTGGATCTGGAATGCGACTGGACTAAGATAGTCGTAGGTTAGGTTTTGATGTAGACAAGTAGTCAGGAGGAACCCTAAGCATCCTCTGAGATAAATAGAGGTTATGTACGCTCAAACAAGGCTAGCTACAAGTTAGTATGAGATTTATGAGTTTTCAGTATTTGTTTTGATTTTAGTTGTAGCCATTTTCACTTATGAATATAACAGAGGAAAATTGACCCAATGCATGGTGTGGACATTGTTTTGCAATTATCTATTATTATGCTTTCATGAATGAATGAATGAATTTCATTATGAGTATATGGAACTGTGAATGTTAGGCTAAGTTTCAATTGTTTCCCTTCTGTCGAGTGGTGCAAGGTGTGCACACAGAATGCAAGGAGTGAGTTGACGGAACCTGTTTCGGTTCTGAAGCTCAGAAGAGATAACACGAAACTTCCCTTTGCAAGGAGTGCAAGAGACTAGTGCAAGGTGTGCACAGTTGTCCGCAAGAATTTAAACCTTGCGTAAAGATATGGTGCAAGGAGTGCACAGATCCGAAATTTGACTAAGTGTCGAAGGGACTTTGAAAGAAGTCGAAGAACTAGAAAAGGAGAATGCCAGGAGGGCGAGGGGAATTTATCTTCGAGAAATCCTTCATATCTGAGCTATCAAAATCCCTAAAACGCAAGGAGTGCGCAGGAAGTAGAAATCTTCACGAGACCAAGCTCAGAAGGGATAACTCTTTTCATAAGTGTTAACGAGATGCAAGAAATGGACTTGCAGGAAGGACAAAGGTCAAAGCCTTTGAATCCTTTGAAAATCTTCTAAATCTGAAGAAAGCATAATATCAGGGGGAAAGATCTGAACCATCTGATAAGCATCCATAAAACAAGGAGCAAGCCTAGAGGAGGAAGGATCTCAGTCATTCGGTCTAAGAGAAAAGGAATCCTAGCCGTCCGATCAAGGTAAAGTGCATTAACGATAAGCATTGAAAGTACATAGGAGGAGCGGGGTTACAAAATGCTGAAATCATCAGAACCATCCATCAAGGGGGACACATGGCAAGAGATCAGTGTTTCACTGACTCATGACCCAGAGAATTCAAAGGTAGAGTTATAAGAACTCGGGAATCCCAAAATCGCGATTTTATCACAGTCGTTGATCGAAGGAGGGAGCTGAACTATAGATCTAGTTTCATCAGGAGTTCGCAACTCGAGAAATCAGAAGTAACATTTCTGGGAACTCGTGAAATCCAAGTTCGCGACTTGATAGTGACCATCATATGAAAAGGAGCACGAGTCGTTGATTTGGTGCTATGAAATATCGACATTTTGGGATTTGAGAGTGAGTGTGATTTAATCTGAGCCATAGGATCGAGGGAGGATCTAGGTTGTCAGATCTGAAGCATCGGGAGTTCGGACCTCAGGAGAACTGAGGTGAATCCCATCGAGAGTTCTCGATATGCGAAATCGTGATGCGCTCGGAGGATTGGCCCATGGTCATAGTGAAGGGTCACATCGGTGAAGGAGAATAGAGGGACTAGCATGCGCTAGGCTCCTGTCAAGATTTCGAATGTCAGGAGAGTCGGGGTGACTCACCGGCGAAGACCCGATACGCGAAGTCGCGATGCACCTTTTGATCAGGCGACTGGTCACAACCGTGGTCACGTAAAGGAAACGACTTAGCCAGAGAAGAGATAGCGCCCATTTGGTGTTGAGGTTTGAGAAACACTCAGGAGAGGGCCCGCAAGTCTCATATGACCTGCATCTTTGGAGAAAGGACCTGTGTAAGTGGGTTTGGGGTCTAGCAGAGACCCAGAGAGTCAATTAAACTCAGTTTCTTGATAGATCCTAGACTGGGAGGTCATGCAGCCCTTATGAGAGAAGGGGGGTCTACATCAAGTGGTAGCAGAGTTGAAGTTTTCCTTGCAGACAATAGGGAAGAGAGAGGAGACATAAGAACTTGAAGGTGTACTCGTGTGTGACAGACAGTCAACACAATGCCACCAAGGAGACGAGCAGAAGCACCTTTAGCCAATCGAGTTGTAGAAAGGGAGATGCGAGAACTTCGTGCAAGATTAGAGGTGATGGAGGAAACGCAGTGGAGAGAACCTAATGTTGGAGACATCAATTATGCAAAGAGAGAAGAAGTAGAAGTTGAAGAAGCTACAGGAGAGGATGTCACAAAAAACTGCTTGCTGAGAGCAGTTGCTAGATTAGGAGCTAGAGCCAAGATAGAAGTCCCAATGTATGAAGGAAATTTAGATGATGAAGAGCTGTTGGATTGGATAATATCCATGGACAAACATTTTGACTATGAATATGTCAATGAAGAGTGAAAGGTGAAATAAGTTGTCACCAAGCTAAAAGGACATGCAACACTATGGTGGGATGAGCTGCAGGCTGAAAGGAGAAGCAAAGGAAAGTAGAAAATAAATAATTGGTATAGAATGGTAGCCAAGCTAAAGGCTAAGTTATTCCCAAGGATTACCAAATTAATCTGTTCAGGAAGATGCAGAACCTGAGACAGAAGGGGATGACAATTAAGGAGTACACAGAGGAGTTCTGTAGGTTGAACATCAGAACTAGATAAAGGGAGAGAGATGAAGAAAAAGTTACCAGATATATAAATGGCCAGAGATATGAAATCCAAGATGAGCTTAGCATGATGTCGGTAAAGACAGTGGAGGATGCTTATCAGTTTTCACTAAAAGAAGAGGATAAGTTGGCTAGAAAACAAAGCCAGTGAGGAAGAGGTAAAATCCCAGCCCCAACCAAAAGTAAGGGAGTTACCCATGACAAGGTACATAAGTCTAATGACAAGACTGAGAAACTACATAATCACTTGGAAAGAGGAGGAAGTTCTCGAGGAAGACAGGGTGGTGGAAGAAGTTCTTCTAGAGGAAGAGGAAGAAGAGCAGGAGGACAAGTAAGATGCTATGTCTGTGGAAAGACAGGGCACATGTCTTGGGAATGTCCCAAGAAAAATAAAGAAGGAGGAGGTGAAGCTCACATTTCAGAAGCACAGAGAAGAGATGTTGAAGCAGAAGGATCATAGGATGAAATATCCTTGATGTTGAGGAAGGTTCTCTTAAAACCAGAGGCAGAAGTTGAAAATCCAGTGCAGAGGAATAGTCTCTTCAGAACATCTTGCAAGTCTAAAGACAGAGTATGCAAGGTGATAATTGACAGTGGAAGCACTGACAACTTAGTATCGACAGAGATGGTGGGGAAATTGGAGCTGGAGACAACTGCACATCCGAAGCCATACAAAGTATCATGGTTGCAGAAAGGACACCAGGTAATGGTTACTAAACAATGCTTGGTTGAATTTAAGATAGAAGGATATAGAGATGAAATTATATGTGATGTAATTCCCATGGATGTATGCCATATTTTGTTGGGAAGACCATGGCAGTTTGAAAGGAATGCCATTCATGATTGGAGGAAGAATACATACACCTTGGAGAAGAATGGTAGAACACACATGTTGTTGCCAATTAAGGAGAAGAAAGTGAAAGATGAAGCCAAAACAAGCATACTTCTCATGAGTGGGAAGGAACTCCTAAGAGAAGTCAAGAAAGAACAAGAGATGCAGTTTGTTGTGGTGAGGAAGCCCAAAGTTATCCTTACAAGTACATCGATGGATGATTTTCCTAAAGAAGTTCAGGAATCATTGGATAATTTTGCTGACATAGTGGTGGATGAGCTGCCAAACTCATTGCCACCCATTAGAAGTATCAGTCATCATATTGATTTGATACCAGGAGAAATTCTGCAGAAAAAAGTAGCATACAGATTGACACCTCGAGAGAATGAGGAAGTGAAGAACCAAGTCAAAGAACTGTTAGACAAGGGTTTGGTCAAAGAGAGCTTGAGTCCATTCACAGTACCAATTGTGTTGAGTCCAAAGAAGGATGGAGGATGGAGAATGTATACAGACTCAAGAGCCATTAACAAGATCACCATCAGGTATAGATTTCCTTTACCAAGAATGGATGATTTAATGGATTGTTTAAGTGGACCAAATTTCTTTTCTAAAATAGATTTGAAAAGTGGATATCACCAGATTAGAATGAGAGAATATGATGAGTGGAAGACATCCTTTAAGACAAATGAGGGTTTGATGAGTGGGTTTTTATGTCATTTGGATTAACAAACGCTCTGAGTACTTTTATGAGACTAATGAATGAGATACTAAAAGATTTCATTGGCAAGTTTGTGGTTGTATATCTAGATGATATACTGATCTTGAGCAGGACTAAAGAGGAGAATTTGAGGCACCTAATGCTAGTGATGAGGATACTACAGTAGGAGAAGTTGTTGATAAATATGAAGAAGTCCTCTTTTATGAAGACATAACTCATTTACTTGGGTTTTGTGATCTCTTCAAATGAACTGAAGATGGATCTAGAGAAGGTGAAAGAAATCAAATAATGGTCATCATCGAAGAGTATGTTTGAGGTAAGGAGCTTCCATGGATTAGCAAGATTATATAGGAAGTTCATCAAAGACTTCAGTGAAATTTGTGTGCCAATGATGGATACGGTAAAGAAGAAGCATAAGTCTTTTAAATAGATAGAGGAAGCCGAGAGGATCTTCAATATACTAAAGGAGAAAATTGTTGGATTACTGAGAGGGGGGGTGAATCAGTAATAATGTAATTATAATCCTTTTTCTTCAAATGTTATATCAATGTAGAATTATTATCCAAAAATGAGCAGTAATAAATAAACAATCACACACATGAACAGTACACCAGTGTTTTACGTGGAAACCCAAATCGGGAGAAA
>JASDQU010270380.1:0-15361 GCA_032191745.1 Picea mariana
TGGCATATAGCTTGTGTTGTCGCAGGGTGTGTAGAACCTGCTGAATATGCTGCAAGTGTTCGGCCAAGTCCTGTTGTAAATGAGAATGTCATCCAGATACACCACTACAAAAGTATTGGTGAATGGTTGCAAGATATCATCCATCATCCTCATTAAAGTGGCTGGAGCATTTGTCAGACCAAAGGGCATGACCAACCATTCAAAAAGGCCTTCCTTTGACTTGAAGGTGGTCTTCCATACATTTGTTTGTTCTATCAGGACCTATTGGTAGCCAAACTTCAGATCAATCTTACTGAAGTATTTCCCCCCCATGAGTTGATCAAGGAGGTCGTCGATTCGGGGAATCGGGTACCGGTTTCTAACTGTGATTTTATTCAGAGTTTGGTAATCAATGCAAAGTCTCCAGGTGCCATATTTCTTCTGTACCAGCATGATTGGGCTCCTGCAAGGTGATGAGCTGGGATGAATGTGCCCCTTGTGGAGAAATTCTTAGATCTGTCACTTGATCTCCTCATTCTCTAATAGAGAGCGGTGATAGACTGGCCCATTGGGTAGTGGTGCGCTAGGGGTCAGGTCGATGGGGTGCTTGACCTGGTATTGCGTAGGTACCTCGGTAGGTGAGGAGAAGATATCCGAGTATTCTTACACAACCTTATATACTTGCTTATGTTGTGTGGAGAGGTTGGTCGCAGAGACCTTGGATGTGGCTATGATTTTTCTCTCATTCTAAGAGAGAATCATGAATAAGACAAACTTCCCCATCTGAGAGATGACCTTCCTACATTGCTTAGTATAGATAAAGGAAATAGCACTAGGTGGGACAACCTCGGGTATCCTGTACAATTTCATGTTCAAAGTAATAATAACACTATGAGGCCTAGACTCATATACAACATGACGTTTCCATAAATAAGGTTGGCCCAAAATAACATCACAAACTTCGAGAGGAGAAACATCACCCAATACCTCATCTTTGAAGGGCTTGATGACGTACGACAGTCGACACTATTGGATGACGCGAAGATCTCTTCCTTGGCGGAACCATCCAATGGTGTAGGGTTGTGGGTGAAACGTTGTTGGCGGGGCCAACCGCTTGACGAACTCTGCTGAGATGAGGTTCTTCTGGCTACCACTATCAATGATGAAGTGCAGTGGGGTGCCTTTTACCCACATCTGTGAATGGAAGATGCGCTCTCCTTCTTATGGCTCATCTGGTTCACCATGTTGGAGCTTGGTGGTAGCAACTGGTGCACTGGGTTCCGCGTCAATGATCCATCTTCCCCTTTATGGTTTTGACTCAAAGTCAAAACCTGCATCTAATTCAGAGGCTTTCACTTCGGCCACCAGCGTCTGCTTTGAGCAGCAGTCAACACTGTTATGCCAAGGGCTCTTATGGAAATTGCACCACTTCCCAGTATCTGTCTTTATATTTTCAATGTCCTTCTTTTCTTGTGGCCTGGAATGGTTGTCCTGATTCTATCTATCTTTGTTGGGCCCTTTGTTCTGTGGGTTGGGGCCACCCTTTACTGGATTTTGTTATGAGGGGTTCCCCGACCCAAATTGTCTCGTCTTTTGTTTGAGCTTCTGCTCGATTTTGACGGCATATCGATAGGCTGCACCCAAGGATGAGATGTCCAAAAATTCCATTTTGGTCTGGATGTATCTATGCAGAGCACCGCGATACTTGAGCACCATATGTTGCTCTGAATCTTTGATACCTAGCTTGGTGCACAAGGTATGGAAGATATTTGTGAAATCTGGCATTGCTTGGTCTCTTTCTTGCCGCAATGTGGTCCATTTGGTATACAAGTCGTCATAACTTCCGATAGGGTAGTATTGCTCCTTAATAACATCCTTGAAGGATTCCCATGTGGCTGTGACTATAAATAATGAGGGTTCCTCTGTTTCCTTTTCTCACAAAAAGTTTCCCACCAATATTTGACATGGGGAACGACTTTGAGGAGCGCAAAAGTAATATTTTCTCTATTCGAAAAGTTATGGACAAAAAAATACCCTTCTAGTAGATTCAACCACTTGTCTACAACATCTGCGTCTATCTGACCTTCAAATATAGGAATACCGAAGTTTATTTGTACCTTAAAGGGAGCGGTGCCTCCACTCCAAGAAGATGTGTCGCTTGTTGGTAGTTGTCGAAGGATTTGCGTGAAATTATCCATCATCTCATTCCTCTTTTGCGTGAGGGCTTCCTCAATCAACGGTTTGAAAGGATCTCCTATCCCATCATCTTTCTTTTCTCCTTCCATGAGAGGTCGCTTGGGTGTGCAAGAGATTTTTTCCTTAAGAGAAACAAGCTCGAGACCTAACTCTTTATAGTCCAACCTCGTTGGGGACTTACATTAAGATGACAAGGAGAAGACCTCTCTGATACCATTGATCCAAATTTTATGAGTAGAACAAAATGACTACATATTATTACCAGATGCTTAACACAGAATAACAGAGATACAATAAAACTGGTTTTCTATTCAATAAGGAAATAAGCTAAAACTGTAAAATGTAGCAGAAAACAAGCTTGTTGGAATGGTGGTGGCTTATCTCTGAGAAGAGATGTGACGGATGCACTCATTCACAAGAAGATGATTACAATGAGGCTCTCAAGGCCTTTTTTATAATAAACAGGAGTTTCAAAAACCCTAAACATCCAAAAACCTAACCCTAGGAGATGAAGCGCCAGAAGTCATGTGGGCCCCGTTTGGGTAAGTCAGTACATCAATTTCTCGGGGTCTTAACTTTTGCATACGATCTCCGTTTTAGGCGTATGATAGCCCATTGGAAATATCTATTTGAGGAATACAACAGTTTCATAACTGTTAAAAATAGTAAATTATCAAAATTGCTAGAAAGTTGTTTTGAGCTAGCTGGAAAAGGTGGGTGCCCACTGATATCCACCTGGATAAAAAAGGGTCCACTTGCCCACTAGGTAGTTGGTACCCACAGTGACAGGAATGGAAGTACTTAGGGTGTTTTATATGAAAAATTTATTTAAAGAGATAGGAGACTATGGAATGTTTGTCTCGTGTTGTGTGTTTGGATCTTTGCTCAATGAAAGATCGACCCACCTTAAGAGGAAAGTGAACATTGTTTTCCTTCTTTACATTATCAATACACAATGGTATCTTTATAGATTTCATCTTATTGCTGCTTGTTTCTCGTTATTTTGTAATTATATTCATTGTGTACCTAGATGTGTTTAAATTTTAAAGGGTTAAGGATCACTACAAGTGGTATCAAAGCTCTTTCTTGAGCTAACATGCCTTTGAATTTTAGTATATATTTTTTCATGCTAGAGACGTGTTTCAAAATCTTTAAATAACATGATGATTTGTCATTAAGTAGGTGAAACTGTGGTTGGGGAAGAATACACGAAGGAAATAAAAGTGGAATCATGTTTTCATAAACCCTTGTAACCCCTGTTGGTACCCATTTGATTAGTATCACATCATACAACACCTATATAGAATCTCGATTCCACATACCTTTGGGTATATCAAAATCCCCCTGGGTATACATGAAACCAACTCTAGATCAATTGATCAACCATCTTGTTTAAATAGTACACTAAGTAAAACACTTAGGGATATGACTCCCTAGTACTTGGGTAGTTGGGTCATATGACTAAGGGCATGGTTGATCCTTCTTAGTTAGTGCCATGATATATTGGCTCGAGTACTATTGTTAGACCCTGCAAGTATATAATATATCTATAGAAACTAAAACTCCTTTGTCTCTAGGACCATACAAACCCTTGATTCTGCAACCACCCAACAAAATTCCTACATATTTACATCTAGAAGGAATTTGAAGATTTCACCACTACAGTATTAATCAATTATGAGTAGTACTCAAGAAAAAAATATGGGTCCCACTAGCACCATTGTGGGAGAAATAAATCAAAACATCCCTTGCATCGTGTTGATCATATGGCTATACCTCTTATGTAACTCTTTCTGGGTGGACTGAACAATACAATGATTTGGGGTATATCTGAAAAGACTCATTTCAAGTTATTGATCACAATGAGATAAGTGAAGAATAACACTTCCAAACAATATTTGGTGATCTCATGGTTCAAAATCACAACATGGCCAACTCGAAGAACCAACAATAGGCCCCACCAACTCAAAACCAACAACATATGAAACTTTCTTAGCACCAACATCTAGAAGACAAGGTGGCTGACATTGAGCCTACACTCCATGTTATGAATGCAACAATGACAAAACAAGGAGAATTATTGAAAATATTAGGTGATATCCATATACCATATACAAATATTGATCCAACCAAGGAGGAATTTACCTCACCTAAACTGCAATCCACACACATGTTTAAGGATAATCACCTCCCACACTTTCAGGATCATAATTCATGGCACCATTTTCCAAAGTTCATTAGGAACAAATTTAATGGGTTGAATCCTTGAGGGTGGGTTACCCAAATGGAACATTATTTCTCTCTACATAGAATTATTCATGACCTACACAAACTAAACATGTAGGGATTATATTTGGATGTTGACCATTGGAAGTGGTGGTGAAGGTTTATCAAGGCTACATTACCTGGACCCAGTTTTGGAAATTGCTTTATGTAGGCTCAATTAAAGAACACAACATCATGCAACACCCATAAACATGGTTGGAATCTTGTGACAAAGCTACATAAGCTGAGGTAGTGATCAATGCAAAAACCAAGAGACCTTCATTCACCACTTTCCCTAATCCCTATGGAAACTACCATTGTCTCCTCCAACTCATAGCTAATCCCTATCCATAAGTTATCTCTTGAAGAGATGGTAGAACGTGAATTCCTCCATCTTTGCTATAATTATGATGAATGATATTTCAAAGGGAACAAATGTAAAGAACACAAATTATTTCAAATGGATGTATCTCCACATGACTACTCAGACAAAATTCATGTTGAATATACTCTTGAACTAAATTTGGAAGAAAAAAACCCCCTCATGGGAGATGAATCTCCCTTACAAACTCCTTTCAAGGAACTTCAAATTTATCTCCATGCACTATGAAATTTCTTGCCACACAAAACATTGAAATTGATTGGATACATCAAGCACCACAAAGTGATTATGTTGGTTGATATTGGAAACACTCACAGTTTTATCCATAGGAGAGTGGAACAAGACACCCATTATTATGTTCATCATGTTATCCCCCATTTCTAGGGATAACTAAGGACATGATGTCTCGAGGCCCTCACGTTGCAGACATGGAGTATTGAGAGACAGACTAGTAGGAAGAGCCCCACATCACACCACCCATCACCTTGTGTTTGATGGTTGCACCATTCACCACACCATCTTGKCTCGYAGAGGACGACATRCCTTGCTCCATGAGRTAAYGAGTCTAGTKTTGTGGTAAGTGTCATTTTAATAAATGAAGCATTTGAATATGTTGCAAAGGGTTCTTCCTTGATTTTGAAGACGCTTTCTTAGAAATTATGTTATTTTCCTTATTTCACCTTGGTGGTTGACATTGTTTTCCTAGTAAGTGGTCACCCTTGGGGAAATGGTTGCTACTAGGGGCTATCTCTTTCACTCATTTCTCTCTAATCTACCATTGAAAATTTCTTGTGAACATATATTATTGTTCTATTGTTCAATAGCTATCATTTTGATGGTTTACTCGTTATTTTTTGTGGTTAGATTTTTCTTTTGTAGAATTTTTTTTTCTACATACATAAAGATTCCCTAATACATCGCTGATAACATCATTTTGCAGCCTTATTTTACCGTCAAATCTTGTGTTTAAGTATTGGAATATTGTCTAGATAATGCTTGATCATCGAATAATTGTTTGATGATTTTGATGGCTAATTATGCAGCTCTCATAACTTACTCATTGTTGATATAAATCTGATATATGATGCAGTTCTTGGACATCAATCTTATTTTGTTGATTTGCCTTAGGTTTTGAGGCTTATGTTGCAATATATTGTTCTGTTTTGGTGCCTAACATTGTTTTGCAGGTGCACAACCCCTGGAAACCATTTACTCTTTCACAAGACACTTCCTCATCCCTCTCTTTACCTCCAAGATTGACCTATAAGGGGATCCATTCATCATCATTTCACTTTCCATCTCAATCCCCCTAGGGTAACCGAGATTACCCCTTTGTGGTGATTTCATGATCACTAAATCGAGGGGAGTATCTATCTAAGGTGACAGTGGGTAGGTACTCCCATAGTTGTCACACTTCCATGGATTGGGTTGGGCTTTTCCCAATCTACATATTGTGCGATAACACATCCCATATCTAATATTTCAAATTATGATCACTAATGGTGGTATGATGAAATGTGGGGGTCATTGTGAAAATGTGAAACTAGAAAATTGGTGAGTATCATCTCAAACTCACATTTTTTCTATTGAAATGGGAGGTTTTGGTATATTTCTTGGGGAAGAATGATTATGCACTTTAGGACTAGTTACCATGGATATCAAACAATTATATGTGAGCTTCACACATGAAGGGTAGAGGCATACCCTTAAGGGACATACATCTAGTTCCCCTAAAATTATCATATCTCATCGTATGGAGAAGTTTTTGAAGAAAATCCACTCGGGTGTCATTTCATGTTTCAATTCCATACAAGTAGTTGACAACACACCAGAAGAGATTCACCCTGATTTTCAATTGATTATCTTTGAGCATCATTAGGTATTTGAAACAACACAAGGTTTACCACCTTCACATGTATAGCATGACCATGGTATTCCCCTCATTTTAGGTAATCAACCAGCCAATGTGAATCCTTATCATCACCCTTTTTCACAAAAAAATGAAACTGAAAAGATCATTTAGGAATTGTTGGAGGTAGGAGTCATACATTCTAGTACTAGCCCATACTCATCACTAGTGGTAATGGTATTAAAGAAGATACTTGGTGCATGTCTTCTGATTTTGGGGCTCTCAATAAGTTGACCATTAAGGACAAATTTCCTATCTCAGTTATTGATGACCTCTTGGATGAACTTCATGAATCCAAGTTTTTCACTAAACATGACCTTCATTCTAGCTACCAGTAGATTAGGATGAAAGAGGTAGACATCCCTAAGATTACATTTCGTACACATGAATATCATTATGAGTATTTAATGATTCCTTTAAGCCTTTGTAATGGTCCATCAACCTTCCAGATCCTCATGAACAAGATGTTTTCCCCATTCCTATGCAATTTTGTGCTAGTATTATTTGATTGTATTCTTATCTACAAAAAAACATTGGAATACCACATAGAGCATGTTAATAGAGCACTACAACCCATACAAGATCACCAACTATTTGTAAAAAACTCCAAATGTGATTTTGGGGATCCAGAGGTTGAATACTTGGGTCACATTGTAAGTCAAGTGGAAGTGTGAGTTGATCCGAAGAAAATTGTAGTTATGCAAGATTGGCACCATCCCAAAACCCTAAAGAGCATGTGTGGATTCTTAGGACTTACTAGCTACTATAGGAATTTTTTGAAACACGATGAAAAAATCACTACTCCCTTAACCTTTATACTAAAAAATAATTTATTTGTTTGGAATGGGGTCATTGGATAGGCCTTCCTAGCTTTAATGGATGCCATGTGCATGACTCCAATATTATCTATTTTGAATTTTACTAAGAATTTTTTCTTGGAATGTGATGCCTCAAGCAAAGGTATTGGAGTGGTATTGATGCAAGAAGGGCACCCTTTGGAATTCACCAATAATTCGTTATACAACTACAATTTGGGTAAATCCATATACAAGAAAGAGATGATGGCCATCTTGCATGTAGTAGAGAGCGGGTGCCCATACCTCATCAGGGGACATTTCTATATCAAGATTGATCATCATTGTTTGAAGTATTTTCTTAAACACAGGTTATTCTCACTGGAACAACATAAGTGGGTCATGAATATGATATTATATATAAGTAGGGTAAATAAAATGTGGTAGTTGATGTCTTATCCCAACAATTTGAGGATGATGGATCCCTCTTTTCCTGATCTTTACCTATTCTAGGTTGGCTTGAGGGAGCCTGTCAAGAATTGTTGGAAAATGACACTACCATTCAACTCATCCACATGCTTTAGGATTCCCAACCCTCCTAAGGGTTATAAATGACATCTAGATACATTGTAATATAAATGATGCATTGTTCAAGTAAATAATTCTTCCTTAAAACAAAGAATCTTAGATGAATTTCATTCATCACCCACAACATGTCACTCTAGATTTCATAAAACATATGAATGAACTAAGCACTCATTCTTTTGGGAGGGCATGCAAATTAACATCCAAGATTTTTTGGAAACTTGTGACACCCACCAAGGAAACAAATGGGAGACTGTAAATATACCAGGGGCATTGCAACCACTATCGATCCTAACACACATATGGTTCGACATCGCTATGGATTTTATAGTGTGACTTCCGAGGGAAAAAAACAAATATGTGATCATGGTGGTAGTTGTTTGTCTCTCCAAATATGCTCATTTTTGTGTCCTACCACATATGTTTACCCTGTCTTATGTTTCCCAATTCTTCCTTGATCATATTTTTAAATTACATGGCATGCGCACTTCTATTGTCTTGGATCAAAACCCTACCTTCATTGGAAAATTTTGGTAGAAGATGTTTAAACTACATGGTACCTAGCTAAAAATGAGCACTACATACCACCCCCAAACAGATGGTCAAACTGAACAAATGCCCAAAAACATATTTTAACATATTTGAGATGCTTTGCCTTGGAAAAACCACACCAATGGGAACAATAGCTTCCTCTCGTGGAATGGTGGTACACTACCTCTTATCATGGAGCTACCAACATGACCAAGGAAAAATTTAAGGGCTGAATTTCTCCCATGGGCTATTTTTCCTTGTTTTTTCCAAAAAAAAAGATTCTCCAATTTCCTTTTTTTCTAAAAATGATTCACCCAAATTCTATAGGATACAATTATTTTAACTTAAAAATCACCAAAAATTTATAGAAACTATATAAGATCCTTAGAAATTTGAATATTTTTACAAAAATATCATCAAACATTTTACAATTTTCATATTAAGGACTAGTAAGATTCTACAAGGTTTATACATTTCAAGATAAATTTCCATCCTTGAAATTACCCCCGAACATGACTCCATATGAAGCAGTTTATGGCCAAAAATGATTTTTAGTCACTTCATATTTACTAGGAGCTTCCAAAGTTCAAGAATTAGATCACACACTCCACACTAGAGAAGCCATTCTCCACATCCTAAAGGACAATTTGGTTATGGCCCAAAATAGAATGAACAAGCAAACTGACAACACTTTGAGCGTTCTTTTGCAGTAGGGGATCATGTGTTTCTTTGCTTTCAACCCTATAAATAAACATCACTCAAAGACAAAACACCTAAAAAATTAGCACACACATTCTATGGACCCTATGAGATCATCCAATGCATTGGAAAAGTGGCCTACAAATTGGCTCTTCCATCCCACTCCAACATTCGTCTAATATTTCATGTGTCTTTACTAAAGAAGGTTATGTGATCTAAGTGCAAGGTGCAAACTAGCTTACCCAAACTTGATGAAGAAGAATCCATTTGGCTCCAACCATAAGCAATATTGGATACCAAAGAGTGTCAATTAGGCCAACACATGATCAATGAAGTATTGATCTAGTGGAAAGACATGCCACCTGAAGATGCCACATGGGAACCATCCATGATCCTGTAACAATTTTTTCATCTTCATCCCTGAGGACAACACTACTTTCAAACGGGTAGGGCATGTTAGGGTGCTGCCCTCACCTCCCTACTTTAGGATACCTAGGAGTTTGTTAATTGTTGTATGAACCCATACTCTTTGAATAAGGCCCATTGGATAATAGTGGATATTTATTTGATGTAAAAGGGTCCACTTTATAAGGCCCACTAGGTAGTTTCTACCCATCAATGATGGGACCACAAATATTTAGTGTTTTTGCTATGAAAAATATATTTAAAGCGATATGAGAATATGAAATGTTGGTCTTGTGTTGTGTATTTGGAGCTCTACTCAGTGAAAGGTCACCCCACCTTAAGAGGCAAGCAAACATTGTTTTCCTTCTTCACATTATCAATATACAAAGGCATCTTTGTAGATTTCATCTTATTGTCGCTTGTTTCTAGTTATTTTGAAATTATATTCTCTATATACCTAGTTGTGTTTTAATTTTCAAGGGTTAAGGAACACTACACTAGATGAGGCCAAATAAGACCGATAGGTATGCGATTCGTTAAGAAAAATAATTTTATATCTTTTTATAAAAATCAAGGGAAAACTTAGCTTATGTGAATAAACGAGGGATTGATTTCCATATAAGTAATAGAAATGACAACAAGTTGATTCATATACCCCTAGCCTAAAAGGCAGAGACTAATAAGCGAAATTGGAGATAATGAATAAAGTATGCTTGTAAAAGGTGCATTTGGTAGTGTTGGCGACATAGTTGTGTTGTAGAATAAATTAGATAGTCATGCCACAAAGACCATGGATAATAGACTATCCAATAATGTATTCTCGAATGTGAACAACAAAGGAATTAGTTTTTGTGTAAGTAATTGGAATGATGGCAAGTTGGTTCATATTCCTAGCCTAAAGGGCAAGGACTAATAAAAGACATTGGAGATAATGAATAGAATATGTTTGTGAAAGGTGCATTGTAATGTTGGCATTAGAGTTGCATCATAGAATAAATTAGATAGTCATGCCACAAAGACCATGGTTGATAGATTATCCAATAATTTATTCTAGAATTTGAATAATAAAGGCTTTGATTTATGTATAAGTAATAGAAATGACTAGAAGCCAATTCATATATTCCTAGCCTAAAAGACAAGGACTAATAAAGGACATTGGAAATAATAAATAGAGTATGTTTGTAAAAGGTGCATTAGGTAGTGTTGGTAGTAGTTCATGCATAATATTTCTTACCGTGGATTTCCTCTTGGTTGGTTAGTAAGGACATATTTAAACAAATCTAGAGAACTCTCACCTTTTAAGAATTGAGAAACATCTAAACTTGTGTTAGATGAAGGTATTATCATGTAATAGTCTCAAGGTTGCTAAACTTGAGGGGTATTTTTTTTTATGTAGGGAGCACAAATCAATCATGGCTACCAATCTGTTGGTGAGGACAAAATTTATCAAACGGGTAGGTGAAGTTGCACATTCATTAACCCTTATTTTCCCACCATAGAATGTGAATGTATTAGTATTTTATGTACCCATTGTATCAATTATTGAAGCACATGAGTCATACCCCAATTGATAGCCCTTGCATAGCTTTGTTCAACATGGGTAAGGCATTCAACGACCGTTGTCATCTTCCTGAACCATTATTCTTTTTTCACCAAGAAAATAGGTGTGGGAAACTCACCAATACTTCCCCACGTTTGTGGATGGTAAATATGCTAAACCGCAACCTGAGGGACACAAGGCTTGAACTCATGACCTCTCCTCGTACCGAGAGAGTGTGCACACATCTCACCAATTGTGTTATCCCATGGGGCTATAAACCATTATTCTATTGATTGACTTTTAACTTCGTATAAATTTACCAAAAACACAAAAAAAAGTTGGATAAAATTGCAAAAATCCCCAATCCAAAATGAGTTATAAAAAAAATTATAAGAATTCACAAGAAACACAAAAAAAAGTTGGATAAAAATCCACAAGATGAAATCACAAAGAAAATTGTAAGGATCCATAATGCCTGCGATATTGATATTGATTGTGGATGCAACCTCAAGGGTGTGAGATCGAGAAAAGATTGCAAGGCATATTATTATCAGAGACATACTCTCATAATCCCAAATTTGTGGCATGGCTTTAAAATCACAACCTTAAGGTTGCAAGGATGTTTCGAGATTGCAAAGGCATATTATTACAAAAGACCATCTTCAAAATCACGACCTTTAAGTTTGTAAGGATGTTTCAAGCATTGTAAGGATGATTGCAAAGGCATATTATTACAAAAGGCCATCTTCAAAATCACGACTTCAAGTTTGTAAGGATGTTTCAAGCATGGAGAGTAATAGGATAGTTAAAAATGGCGTAGTTTAAAAGTTTTGGTTTTTTGTTTTTTATTAATAGATAATACAATTTTAATAACTCAAATCTATAATTTTAACAATTTTTAATTAAATTTAAAAAAAAATTAAAAAAAAAAAATACAAACATTTTGCATAACATCTCATGTTGGAGAATTAAAAAGCCATTTTTTTAAGACGAGATAAACTTTACGATGTCTCGTTCTGAAAACTGGCATTCCAAAATGTATATAGACCACAAGAAGGGGAGGAGAGTGTGATTTCAATGGAATACTGATTGCTTCTAATCCTCCAACAAAAGGTTTGTTGGTCAGCCAGCTTGCAGTCCTTCCGAATTGGAATACGAGTGTCGCAGGCCCTACTCGCAAGCGTCCAGCTAACCAGATTTGATTTGGATTGATTTGATATTGTCCCACAGAAATACTGCAGGCTAAACGCCAGCCAGTGGCGATCATCATTGGTTGTCCTTTACAAGAATTTAAGGCTCAGACGCCACCGCCTTGTGAACTATCATATGGGCGTAGTATATGATATGTATTATCTATTTACTGAGGGGAGTAGGCTGCAGCTATAGAACAGGCATGGCATGGTATCTGTTTTTTTTTTTTTTTAATTGCGTGTCAGTGTTAGCGGATTCCACAAGTCTCCACAATGTGATGGAAGTTGATGGGAAAATTGTTAGTCACTTGACAATTTACCTGTTAAAATTTTCATGTAATTGTTAATTTTCTTCCTTAAAACAATCATAATGGACATTAAGATAGTAGAAGAAATCGTCATATTTGATGGGGCTTACAAGTTTGAAATTCCAACCTTATTCTATATATATGGCCATCCAACTAGCACACCATGCAGTATAATACACACTGTTGTAAAACATTAAATATTGAGGCTGGTGGATTATAGGTTGTTAGATCTGAATTGCTTTCAGATCTAAGGATTTATAATCCACCCACTGTATCATTCAATGCAGCTTAGCAAGCTAGATATTGCTCACCATCTAAGGAACAAGGTTGTAGGAGCAACCAACCACCACTCCGTTCTCTTTATTATGGAACTTATTCTTACCTCGTGGGCTTCAGGTGACACACCCATGCTCTATAGTTTAAAATTTGCATGTAAACTATACACAGCATTGAATGTTGAGGCTGGTGGATTATAGGTCATCTGATCTGAATTGCTTTCAGATCTGAGGACTTATAATCCACTCACTACAGCATTCAATACAACGTAGCGAGCTAGATATTGCTCACCATCTAAGTAACAGGGTTGTAGGAGAAACCAACCACCACTCCATGCTCTTTATTATGGAACTTGTTCTTCCCTAGTGGGCGTCAGGTGACACACCCATTCTCTATAGTTTAAAATTTTCATGTAACTGTTAATCTTCTTCCTTAAAACAAACATAATGGGCATTAAGATAGTCGAAGAAAGAAATTCCAACCTTAGTCCATATATCTAGCCATCTTATATTTTGCTACTCTTTTCCAGGTTATCTAAGGAAGACAACCAATACACACCCTGCTAAGCAACATTGAATGTTAAGACTGGTGAATTTAGTTCAAAATTCTTTTAAAAGTTTAGAAAATTACATATTTCAATAATAAAAGTTACATATTTTAGATGACCATAGATTTTTGAGATGTTGATAAAAGCTATTTAAATAATATAAAACTATGATTTTGCCCATAATTACATTAACAGATTCAAGTGATAGTTGCCACAAATCAAAAACTTAAAACCTTCAGAGTAAAACCTAAACTAAAAACAAAGTATAAAAAACCTAAACTAAAAACAAAGTATAAATAGTTGTTGAACATGAACACCATTGTCCTCTTGGAGTATGAGGTAACACTTAGTTGATAGATCACTAAACATATGTCAAGAGATGTGAGGTAGGAGTTTGACGTAGGAATTCAAGGAGTAGGGCCCATACTAACATATTCATGGGATGTCCTCTAGTGGAGTACCCTTATTATACATTGAACAAGGTTTAACCACTATACTATGAGTTTAACTCCGTGATAAATGGTATTGAATATGATCTCGAGACTTGTCTTATCTTTGGTATGGTTGTTTTGGAGTAATGTTTTAAATATATTTTAGCTTATTTTGGGAAAAAAACATGAACACAAATACCATTATTGATATAAAGGTATTTGTTTGCTCTGTGAAAGTGGAGGGTTGTTATTACTCTATTTAGAGTTTTTCATGAACATATTTTCCCATTGTGATTAAGGTTGGGGACATGTGTAAGTTTTAAACAATTCTGTATTGTTTCATTTAGAGTTTTTTTGTGAACATGTTTTCTCCATTGTGATTGAGGTTGGGGTCATGTGTAAGTTTTAGACAATTTTGTATTTGTGATTGGCAATTTCTTGTTGTGGAAGACTTGTGACTTCTTAACTGAAGGATTCCAATTTGATTATAGAGCCCCTAATTTCACTTATATATATACTAAGTTAGTGAAAGGCTTATGTGAAAATATGGGAAGATGAAAAGAAAAACAAACAATGGTACAACACTGAGTTTAGAGAAAGGATTATGAGGAAATATGAGAAGAGTTGTATACCTTAACATTTGAGGTCAAGGAGAAGTGACTAGTACACAATAAATATGTGTAATATGAGCACAACTCTAGATTGTAAATGTGATTCAATGCCAAGTACTCCTTTGAAAATTGTCAATCTCTTCCATTCTACTTGAATCACAGGGTATAACAAGAGGTCCCTAATGAAATTAGATCTAGTTGGGGTATGAAGCAACTTCACATTTGGGTTTCTTGTTGCATAATTTACATATATGTTGGTCATGCAATATGTGATGTTCGATCTCCATGTTTAGCTTGTGAGAATAGACTTCAATTTCCCTCCCAAGATGAAAGAGAAACCTATGAGGGCATTAACTTATAAGATGTTCATCGCTCACACTGATGATAAAAGCATTCTCAATTGGGAGATAAGTACAGTGACAATGATGAAGTTTAGAAGTAACTTGTTACCCTAGTGAAAACCAAGTATACCCTAAATATGCTCTACAAATTTGCTCCATAATTTCTCTATAGATATGATTTATTTTAGATATTCTAGGATCAAAGTATAAACACTTGATGGTGGGAAATTGTTAGTGTCCAAGTCAAAAGAGTACAAAGGAGTCATAACCTCCACATACCAAGAGTCTTGGTATCCATGCTTGGGCAAATGCATGGAACATTGAAGCATAAGAAAATGATACCTCTACTTACCAAGACAAGAATACATAAGG
>JASDQU010270383.1:0-26063 GCA_032191745.1 Picea mariana
CTACGGATGGGAAGTTCACCTCCAATCCCTCATTAAACCATCTACCCCGTGAGACATTTAATTCAGGGTCAGCGAGCCGCTTTTGGTTCTCCGGGCCAGTGGAGTCCAAATACGGTATTAATTCTCGGTGGAAGTTAACGCCACCTTTCCAGGTGCTTTCCACCATCATCGTGGTCTTTTTTCTGCACATACCCTCTCAGCAATCCTGCAATAAAATTCATAATTCTATTCACATTTATTGACCTTTTACTCAAGGTCTATTTACATCACATATTCACATTTATGAGTTTGCCATAGTTCTTGGCCAGTCCAGTTATTTTTACAAACTGGGGGGAAACAAGGTGTTACATGAATGACTTGGACCTTGGCTAGATCAACATTCACACCATGCACATCAATAATGTATTCTAGGTACTAGACCCTGTCCATGCCAAAGGAGAATTTTTCCAAGTTGGCATATAGCTTGTGTTGCCAAAGAGTGTTAAAAACCTGTTGAATATGCTACAAGTGTTCTGCCTAAGTATTTTTGTAGAAGACAATGTCAAGAAAGAAGTCGTGATAGCAAATAAAACCTCTCAAATGTTCATGTAAGCATGGAGGGGTGCTACACAAGAGGCTTAAGTGGCTCTGGACGAGCCATATGTGTCTATTGGGGGCTTGTTGGATAGGAAGATCGAACAATGAGGAATGAGGTCACACGCAAAAGAAATTAGGCATGCAAAATAAGATAAATGTGCAAAAGCAGGAAGGACAACAATCGAGAATGTAAACGAAGCATGCATGCACAAACATAGGAAAAGCATGCTTGAACAATGAGTTGTCATGAGTTGTAATCTTGATTTGTCATAAGGTTTTGGGATAAGAGAATAAGGTTTTGAGCCCTAAATTATATGTATAAATATGTAATGGTCTGGGTAGAATAGGTTGTTGTTGTTGAAGGCCGAACTTTGTTTCTATTGAGAGAATAGACCAAGGATGAGAGAGAGTCTATGTTTGAAGATTTCAGGAGAGTTTTGCAGAGAGAGGATTTCACTATAAAGTGACTAGTAAAGAAGGGGAAATATGTAATGATGTATGTATTGTAAGAGAAATGTGCAATCCTGAGATGATTTCACAAAGAATAATAAAGAAGTCAGTCATTGTGGATGTATCCCAAACTTTGGGTGAACCACGTGAATTTTTGTGTCTGAATGTTTTTGTATGCAATTTTTCATGAATGTTCTATTTATGCATAAATAGATATATATCTTTTGAGTAGACGATTGATGCACAATAAATATGAATGTTACGGTGAACAATTTATGTTGTAATATGTGTCACAATGATACTGCATGATTGAAGTTTACTAATTAATCAAGCGAAAGAAAAAAAAATATTGCACACAGGGTAGATAAGTAAGAATGAACATGATGATAGCCTCCCATCGCCTCATCCCTCCATAAACTTGGTTCCTTCAACTCCAATATATTCCTCAGGTGAGACCTCAGTTGCATGCAAGTGATGTTGAAAGGGTCGGTGTCTATAGGGTTTGTTGATAGAATAAACTGAACCTAGGGTATTACAACAGTGTGTCAATACCTCATCTAAGACGACTCCCATTGCATCTACTATGTTCCATATATAACCTTAATCTATGAAAAATGTGCCTGCATGAAATTTGTTAGACAAAACAACAATTCTAAAATTCTGGCGAAAAGCATGCATATGTTTGCCCCTTAAGGTCACCATAAATCTAATTTCTTCCTTCCTATGAATTTTTTTGCTCAATTCACAATTCTTGGTGCATAACTAGATCCTTCCATCAAATACCTTTCTAATGACTATTTTCTTTCTCCATTATGATTTCTGAGCAACATATTATAGTCCTTTGAATATTGCTCATTTACCCATTTGTTTTTATGCACTTTTCTTAGAGGTGCAATTTATCCCAGACACCAACTTTTGTCTCTTATAGAAGTAAATATATCAAGAAAAAAATAAAATTTTATATGAGGCATAGATAAAAATTATGACAGGGAATTCATAACAACTCTTATATTATCAATCTAATGCTCTAGTAAAAAATTGCAACAATATGAAAATTACAACTTTGTCCTTTTGCACTTTCTCTTGGCATAGCAATTTAGCCATGTTCAACCATCCTTAATCTAACTCCTTTGGGATTTTGACAGAAGCTCAATTGCATTTATTCATAATTTTATTTTGAGCATTCAGTCCAAATTTCACCTTCATCCAGGCTCTAGGATGTTGTTTACAACCTACTGAAGTTTTGATTGATTCCCCCTTTTAGCACTGAATGCTACATGGATATTCTCTCTCATCCTATACATTTCTAGGTACCTAGATTACCAATATGGTCTCACAGATATATTCTATGTTTCAAGAAGTTTCCATAGACTACTCATGTGCCCCATTATGGCTTCTGATAAGGGAGTTATGCCTTATGGAAGTAGACTGGCACTTAAAATATACCTTGCATTGTTTAGCTTATAACTTTCTCATATAAGCTCTATTTTGCAAATAGAATAGCTCATTGGAAAGCTCTCCTTGAGGTATTTTATTTAAACTAAAGAGCCTCTATATACTACCTACAACACTTAGAGTTTTGAAAATTAGATGTCCTAAAAACAATGTTTTGACCTTCAAAAATTCCTTACAAGATTATGACCTGCAAAACACTATAAATATGTGAGAATTTTGATTGATATCTATTGACCTCATTACTGATGTGGCATGTTGGGTCCACGTGGAACCCTCAGGTGATTCTATGTCATCTCCTTGGTCACCTAGGCCCTACCTCCTCAACCTCTCAGATCTTCTTCCTTCTATCTTTCCTCTCTCTTCTTTTATTTATTTTACTTTACCTTTACTCTTCGAGCCCCACCATACTCGGTTGTCCACCTGGTACCTTCTCTGACCATGAATGGGACAGGGATCACACCTTTTCTTCCAAGTCTCCATGTGGCACCCTCTAATTCATTACAGGGATGGGACCCTCCAATCCCACACCCGTTTCCTCAACGCACGCAACTTTCACATCCCTTTGATCAGACGACAAAGATCAAACAAATATTTATGACTCATGTTGATTTTGAGGGTTAACGTTGCATGGGATTTATCATTATACTTACCTCTCATACCACCACACCATTGATCTGACACATCGCACCTCCATAACCATTTCATAGGATTTTTGTATTTCGCAAAACCCCTAACAAGGAACACAAAACTACTATACTTCCGAGGTCACACATGGTGGCTCCCAAAACCATTTCGAATGATTCTAGTAATTAACAAAACCACCTTTTAAACCTCTCGATACCACTTATTCTATTGAACTATCCACCTCCTCTGTCATGGTGTCCATGTCACATGTCGGGCCTACCACTACACACTGCAACCCTGACCTTGCCACCATGGAAGTCCATGCCATATCTGCCATGTCACTGCCATGTGGCCTCCACATCATCCTATTTTCATAGTACGTAAAATTACCCAAATTTTTCCAATTTCTGAATTTTTCCAATTTATCTAAAAACTCATACTTTCGAAATTTCTTCCTGAGCCGCCATGAAACTCTGTAATTAAGATCATTGTGGATAATTCTTGTTCCACAACCAACCATTTACCTCCATACATGATTTCTTATTTTTTCTCGGTATGAATTCCACTTGAATTCACTCATGAATTAAGAATCTTACACAATTTCATGGAAGTAATTTTGACAAACATGATGTAGACATCCCCTAAAATTTAATTTCTGCAAATTCATCTTCTGTATGTTGAAAAATGGCTCATGCAGGTTCAATAGTGAACCTATGTCTCTGATACAACAATGCAACGTACCCTATTACCATCAAACCCAAAAAACAATTCTCTCATACCACAATGTAATGTCCCCAACTTCCTAGCAGAACCACACTACTCCAAAAACACTTTGACATAGCTTTAATACCATTAATTAATGAATATTCCCTACATATGAACATGATTATGTAGTCTAATAGTACACATTCCATGCGTAATTATGTACAATTACAGCAAACAAAATTAAATATATTATACATAGAAAACAACAAGTAAATACAAATAATGAAGACTTATATTTTTCTTGTAAAACACCAACCACATGCAGACCTCAAATGTTCCTCCTAGCCACAGACTACATTTCTCATAATCTATCAACAACGATTCACCCTCGAGATAGGGCTATGAATCCACTGGGGAAAATGTTCTCTCACCAATCCCACTAAGGCCATACAACACTCAACAAACAAGACAAGTCCAATGGCACCAATTCTAGCAGAAGTTCCCCCCTCACAACTTATCACTCCCCATGGTCTATCACACCTTAGGAAGTGTACCCCTTCTCTTCTCAAAAATATTTTGGTTGTCCCACTTCCCTTCCAGGGCTTCAGGAATAGGTTGGACAAGAAGTCTCATAGTGTTATGTCTCTGGAAACACATGATTGCTCTTAAAGAGTTATGGCACCCACTAGACCATTTGTACAGACCAATATATATACTTTTTTATTAGAAGGTGGGTTAATGGGCCCTATAAAATCCATGGCCCATCTCTCAAAAGGTTCTAACACTACTTGAGGCTGTAGAAGCATCTCATCCGTACGATTTGGCTGACACATTCGTTGGCAACTGTCACAAGTTTGAACGTATTTCTTGGCATCTTGAAATATGGTGGGCCAAAAATAGAACATCCTTAAAATTTTATGCTTGGTACTTTTATCGGAAAAATGAACCTGGTAAGGGCCATCATGGAAAGCCTTCAACAGATCTTATACTTCATCATCCCTCACACATCTCCTGATTTCCTGTTCGAGGCCTGTGTAGAAAAGGTATCCTCCTATCCAACTATACCGAGCACTCTTCTGAATAATCTTCCTTNNNCAAGGTGAGTAAGCATATACTCCAAAAAAATTTTCATCTGGAAAGGAATCATCAACAGGTAAATTATCATCATTTACATGTAATCTTGATAGAAAATCAGCAACCACATTTTCTTTTTCAGGTCTATCTACTATAGTGATGTCAAATTCTTGTAGAAGTAACAACCATCTGGATACTTGGGAATTAGTAATAGGTTTATTCATCATATATTTAGTTGTTGAATGATCAATATGAATAAAAGTAGGATATCCAGTGAAATAATGCCTGAATTTATTGATTGCATAAACTACTGCTGAGAATTCTCTTTCAGAGATTGTATAATTTAATTCGGCAGGAGCCATGTTTTTGATGATATAGTAGATAGCATAAGGATATTTTTCTTTCTGTTGCCCTAGTACTGCACCAATTGCAGTATTGGAGGCATCTGAAGAAATGTGAAATGGAAGATAGCATAAGGATATTTTTCTTTTTAATTGAGCCCTCTCAAAATGGGAGCTGTGGACAATTTGTGTTTTAGATCTGTAAAAGACAATTCACAGTTGTCAGTCCAACGAAAGTCAACATATTTTGTTAATAGAAAAAACAAGGGGGAAGCCAGTTTGGAAAAGTTTTTAATGAATCTCCTGTAATAACCAGCATGCCCTAAAAAAATTCTGACCTCTTTCTGAGTTGATGGAGTTGGAATATCCAAAATTACCTGTATTTTGGTGGGGTCTACCTGGATTCCTGCATAAGAAATGAAGTGTCCCAGCACTACGCCCTCACTCATAAGAATATGACACTTTTATGTACTTAAAGAAAGATGAAACTATATACATATTTTAAGAAATTTTTCCAGATTAGTCAAGGCTTCATCGAAATCAATGCCATAAGGGGTAAAGTCATCCATGAATATCTCCATACAGTCATTCACCATATCAGAAAAAATACCAATTACATCTCTCTGGAAGGTGGTTGGTGCATTACATAAGTCAAATGGGATAACCTTGTAAGAAAATGTACCCCAAGGGCTGGTAAAAGTGGTCTTATCTTGGTTCTGTGGAGCAATTTTTATCTGATTATAGCCACTGAATCCATCTAAGAAAGAGAAAAACGTTTTCCTAGCTACATTGTCTAAAACCTGATCAATAAATGGTAGAGGGAACTGATCCTTCTGCGTTGATTTATTCAGGGCTCTATAGTCTACACAGACTCTCCATTTTCCATTATTTTTAGGAACAATAACCAAAGGTGAGACCCACTGATTGTCTGATATAGGGTAAATGAAATCGGCATTGAGAAGTTTCTGGAGTTCTTCTTTAACAATTTCTTTAAGGTTTGGACTCATCCTCCTTTGGGGTTGGAAAATGGGACGTCATTCTTCCTTAATGTATATATGGTGGGTACATAGTTCAGAGGAAATTCCTTTCATATCCATTTAATCCCAGGCAAATGCTTATTTCTGTTCAATCAATAATTTCATCAATCGACGAGTTTCAACAGTGGATAAATCAGGATTGATGTTCAAGGCTTTTCCATGTTCAATTTCTACAAAAATGCTCTTGCAACTGAATTTAGGAAACAATTCAGCTATTCCATCATCTGTTGTTACAGTGTTTGTTGTTATAGCTGAATCATTTTGATTGTTAGTGGTTTCGGAGAACATTTTTGAGCTTATATCTTCTTGGATGACGGGGTCGAAGACTCTAATCAAATGATGGTGTGCGTTTCTTGTAACAACAGAGGAGTCACAGATAAAGCAGTTGATTAATTTGTCCTTTGTCTCGTCCTTGAAACTTAGGGATTTTCCTATGGTTAGCACAGGCAGACCATTTTCATCCTCAGTGTCCATCCATAAAGAATTTTCAGGTTTCGCCCTAGGTGTAGCATGAAGATACAGGGTCAGGTTTTTTTTGTTATAACCATCAGAGATGGTCATGGAACCAGATCGACATCCAATGAAACCATCAACTGTAGCTAACCATGGTCTTCCAAGAATTAGAGGGTGGCCCCCCAGATGGGTTTTGGGTTGAAACACAACAAAATCAGTAGGATACTCCCATGAATCCACATAAATGACATAATCATCTATTAGTCCTTCTGGTTTGATGGTAGAATGATCAACTAATTCAAGAACAATAGGAGTAGGTCGGACTTTTGTTCTGAGTTGCAGCAATTGTGTAGTTTCTATTGGCATGATGTTAATTTTCTCCCCTAAGTCGATTAGCGCATGGGGGATATATGTATGTCCAATTTTGACAGTGACTGTAGGGTTTCCTGGGTTGCTATACTTAGGAGGTGGGGATTTGCCTGACATTAGTTCAGACAAATCCCCCACCACATGCATAGTGAGGGGATCCCTGGGTTTTTGTCCAGGTCTTTTTATACAGAGATCTCTTACACTCTTGGCATAAATAGTGACATCTCTAATGGCTTGCAATAGTGGAATATTAACGTGCATATTTTTCAATTCTCCTAAGAGATTGAAAGATGGTAATTCCACAGGTTTAGTAATATTCATCCTATCAGGGAATCGTGGGTCTACTGACTCTATTTTAGGTTGGACAATTTATTCTGTATCAATATATGGTCTTTCCCCTGATTCCTTGTCTTGCTCTGAAGATGGAGCATCTTCAATTATTGGCTCGACTATTCTCCTTGATCTTAATTTGATTTCATCACAAGGCATGGGAGTAATAGACAAGGCTGGCACATTTTGTATGTCTATGTTCTGAACGGCCTTATTATTTGGGTTCGGGTTAGGTTGCACAAGCATCTGAGGTCGTAAAGGAGGATTTTTCAGTGGGGCATTTTGGGGTAACCGCAGTTGTTGTTGCTGGTACTAGGGTTGGAACAATTGTTGATAAGGGTTCGATTGGTGATGGTTCTGATAACTGAGGTGTTGTTGAGGGCCTCTCCAATATGGGTTCCATTGTCCATGGTGATTCTACTTCTGAGGCATAGATAACCATGCATTGGGATCTTGGTAAGGGGTTGACATCTGATGTGGAGGGGGAGAATTCATCTGGCCATATAGTGGTTGATTGTTCCAATAATTAAGTGCTACAGTAGATAATTGAGAGTTCATACCTTGACTTCTTGGCTTCCATTTTCTCCTTTGTGTAATTAGATAGGAAACCTCTGCTTCCTCATTAGTTGCCTTCATTGATTCTTTTACTTATGGTAGAGAGGGACATTGTTCAATAGCATGATCTAATTCACAAATAAGACATACCTGGACACTGTTCAGTGGGAACTCCCTTGGTGGATGTTTCTTCCTGCATTTTGGACAGAAAATGCACAATGCTTTCTCTAATTTTGCTTGTTTCTGCTTGATCTGCAAGGTGTCAATTTGTGAAGCAAAAGTGTTAATCATCTATGTTTTGAATTTTTTTAACAAATTACATATTTCTGTTCTTGTTGCTCCTCCATTGGCTGATTTTTGTACCCTTGAAAAAATGGTATCCTTGGTGGCTGACCTATTCTTTATATATCCTCGAGAACATCTTTTATAGAGGTCTACAATGTCCTCATAGGATTCTTTAGATACATCCCATTTTCCAAGAATATTCAGTATATCTAAACAGTCTTCTCTAACTCCTTTTAGCAAAATAGTTTTTAAAATGTCTTTACTTACATCTAGATGCCCAGACCTTTGTAGATTATACTGGAGTCGTTCCAAAAAATCTTCAAGGGTCTCATCCTCCTTCTGAGAAATTTTGAACAATTCCTCCCTGCGTTCCCTTGTTCGTCAGTAGTCTTGGTACTTGTTCAGGAAAATCTGCCTCATTTGTACCCATGTTGAAATGTTCTCCCCTCCCAAGCTCATAAACCATCTTAACGCATTACCCTTCAATGTAGCTAGAAATAGTTTAAGTTTTTGTGCAGTGGTAGTGTAGTCATAGCTTCTACACAAGATGTCAAACTCAAATAGAAACTCATCCAGATCCTTAGTAGACAATCCATGAAAATTATGCAATGCTGAGAGAGGTATGTTTTTCATAGGAGCCATCCCTCATGTGGGAACATTAGAAATAGGAAAAACCAAGGTAGATATATTATTTTCATTATTTACCTTATCTTTGTTATTTTGTGGATTCTCCTGGTGGAAATCTTCTTCATTATCCCCTTGATTTTCCATATGTTCTCTTTCTGTCCACTCTGTATGAAAAGCATCCCACTCTTCTTTAGTGACTACCCGACCGTTGATCCGATAAACCGTTTCTTCTAGATTTTCCCTGTTTCGAACTATACTTCCCTGATATTCAATGTTCTCCAGTGTTTCTTGTTGATTTGTTGGTGGAAAACCTTCATCTTCAACTTATGCTTCAGCTCCAGCCCTTGATGAAAATGATGTTTCAAGAAGGGGTAGTTATGATGACTGAAGATTACATCTTCTTGGAGGATTTGCAGGGTGAAAAATAGATACTGAAGAAGAATCGGCTCTGGCTATTATTTCATCAACAAATGTTTGTCTTCCTAGTGAGGGATTTCTTCCTCCACATCCTCTGGTACCTTTAGGGTTAGTATTTTTGGGAATACATCCTCGCATTCCTCGATTCATGCAGACTAAACATTCCTTTAGAAAAAAAAACAAAAAACTAATGTGCTTACAAAAATCTATAATTATCTTCCCCGACAACGGTGCCAAAATGTTGGGCACTTTAATTGTCTAAATGAATAGAGAATTAAGGTGTTCAATATAAATTGTCAACCCAAGGAAGTCTATTATTTCAAGATAATTGTGCACAGTCTATGCTAGATTATGGAAGAAACACTAATCTAATTGTAGTAGTGAAAAAAAGAAACAAAAATTATTACTAACACAATTATGCTGACACAACTGGAGTTTTGCAGAATTGAAATTACAAATTGAAATCTAGACTGATGAATGTATAAGAATTCTAGATTACCTATTCTAATCTAAATTTCTATTTTACTTTTGCAGGAAGGAGTTATCTACTAATTGCAGAAGGAAATCTATTTATTACAAGAAAGTAATCCACACTTCTATTTTCTTTTACTTGAAAACAATATTTTAGTCTAATGCAGAAAAAGGGAAAGCAATTCTCCAACAATGTTCAGCAATTGACTTTTAATTCTCATGAGACAGATTTATGCGCATCTACAGGAAAGCATTGGACTGTAACAACAACCGTGTTCTAGAATTTTTAATTAGATAAACCATTCCAATTAAAACAACTATTCTGGAATTCAAAACAAAGGGGAATCTGTGAGGAAGGTGGGCCCTTTCCTTCTCACTAAATCCTCTCAAGGAAATAGGCTACAGTATGCTAAAGAAATTCAATCCACTCTTCTATTGATTTGCCAAAAATATTGTGTACAATAAGCTTTACTTCTCTTCACTTTCTCGTCTAGGCTTGGGATAGTTATTTCATTCATAGAAGACACCATTCTTACCCCTCATCTAGATCTTGGAAGAGAGCGACCTCTTACAAGCAATATATTGTACTTAGATATTCTATCTAGTACTTATAGATCTTCTAGTTCAACCAAACAATTCTCCATCATGGGTTTATTAACCTCGGCCTCCGATGGTAGGAGAAATCCATCTATTCCTAGTGAAAATTTGAAGGATAGAAACTTCTCATCCTCATCATCAGCAACAAGAAAGGGCTCCTCTAGGCCTTGAGCACATTCTCCAAACACCTCCAATTGAGACATTTCTCTTAGTTATCAAGTTCTTGAGGGGTAACCTTTCTTCACCAGGACTCCCAACTTTATATTTTTTTAGTTTTCATATGACAAACATTAGATTCTAGGTCTTTGACCTCAAAGGTTAGATATGCACTTTTAGGAGTTTCACTCACACTCCTACTATTTATTGTTTCTAATGTACTTAGTATTTTCTTTGACATTTTTTTCCATGAAATACAAATCCTAGGGAAACCCATTAAGCACTTCCCCTCATTCCCAAGATGGTACCTAGGGTAAACTAGTTTTTGTAGAAGCTCAAGAATTTGTCAACAACAGGCTCCAGGTTGTTACAACAATATGCTAATGAAGAGATCAACATCTCACTTATGGAAATTGAACCTAGGTGGGGTAGATAACAATCCTTCTAACAAATCACCTATGTAGACCCAATTGACAACCCTTTTCACCTATTTATGGTCACTTGTTGGACATTTGTTATATTATATTATCTTTTCTTATCTATAAATATATAGGAGGGAATTGAGGCTCATCGGTATGACTTGAGACATTTTCATGGGTTTTCAATACAACTCAAGCAAAGTGTGAAAAAAGATGGGTTGGATGAGATCAATAGGCCAAAACAAAGGAGAGGATTAACACATCAACCCTTTGCTAACAAAGTTTATATTCACACACTACAAGGTTCCTAGGTGAATTTTACATCATATTACATGTTTAAAGAATAAAATGTGACTAAAATCCAATGCTCCTATGAGTGATGTAAATTATAGATAAATGTTTCTCTCCATAAGGAAACGTTGAATGGAATCTATGAAGGGTTTCATATATGAAGCGCTTCATTTTTCCGACTTTGAATCCATCAAGTTATAAATTGACGTCTGATCAATACTGAATGTTTGAACACGATTTATGACAAGCGAAAGGATTGTTATTAATAATTAGAGTACGGATGTTACACGGTATTATTGAAAAAATCTGTATACAAACTCTTTCTTTGAAAGACCAAATACAAATTACTCTTGTGTTTCTATTGTTCCTAAGATTGGGTGGAAGAGGAACGACATATCAATTCTAAATATAACAATATCAAAGACAACTCATTGTTGAGGTAATCACTAATGATTCACTAGAGTTTCCTTTTCATTAATAAAAAATACATTGGCATACCCTAGAAATAGTGACTATTAGGTGATAGAAAATATGAGACACTCCAATGTACCATCATTTAAATTCCGATGTAAATAAAGTATCGTTTAATAGAATAAAACTTTAAAGAATATAACTATAAGCCAAGCTTAAGACAATGAAATTTATATTGAAAAGGTGACCACCAAATTATGTTGTTTCAATATTAAATGTTCTAGGCAATGTCCACTTGACCTATAAAAAAGAAACAGAGATGATGATTTAAACAATATAAATATTTATACACAATAGATCTCATGATACAAAGAAAATTCATAAAACAATCAAGTGTGGTTTGTTACCATATTTATACATAATATTCACAAAAAATAATCTGTAAACAACTATGATCCATGTGGATATTGGTGGCCACCCACTGTTTCCAACTGGCTCAAAACAGTTTTATGACAATTTTGACAATTTACTATTTTTAGCAGTTTTAACTTCTGGGGTAATTTTGAGGGCCTAAATAAAGAATTTTCAGGATCGAGCTTCTCAATTATATCCAAATTCTTGATTGATCCCCCAAAATTAATCTCCTCGACGATACCTTTCCAACAGGCTATCACATGCCTAAAATGGAGATCGTATGCAAAAGTTACGACCCCGTGAAGTTGATGTACTAACTTACCCAAATGGGGCCAACATGACTTTTGGCGCTTCATATCCTAGGGTTAGTTTTTTGGATGTATAGGGTTTTTGGCATTCTTGTTTATTGTAAAAATTCCTCCAGAGCCTCATTGTAATCATCTTCATGCAAATGAGGGCAGCCATCAGATCTCTTCTCAGATATAAGTTGCCACCATTCCAGCGAGCTTGTTTCTGCTGCATTTTACAGTTTCAACTTATTTCCTTATTGAATAGAAAACCAGTTTCATTGCATCTCTATTATTTTGTTTTAAGCACCTGTTAGTAATCTGTAGTCATTTTTTTCTTCTCATAAAATCCAGATCAGTGGTATCAGAGTGATCTGCTCCTTGTCATATTAATGCATGTCCCCAACGAGGTCAGAGTACAAAGAGTTGGGTGTCGAGCTTGTTTCTCTTGAGGACAAAAGCTCTCGCACACCCAAGAGACCTCTCATGGAAGAAAAAAAGAAAGATGACGGGACAGGATATCCTTTCAATATGTTTATTGAGGAAGCCCTCACACAACAAATGAACGAGATGATGGATAGTTTCGCGCAAATCCTTCGACGACTACCAATAGGCGACACATCTTCTTCGAGTGGAGGCGCCATCCCCTTCAAGGTACAAATAAAATTAGATATTTCTATATTTGAAGGTCAGATAGACGCAAATGTTGTAGACAAGTGGTTGAATCTACTATAAGGGTATTTTTTTGTCCATAACTTTTCGAATAGAGAAAATATTACTTTTGCGCTCCTCAAATTCGCTCCCCATGTCAAAGATTGGCAGGAAAATTTCTGTGAGAAAAAGGAAATAGAGGAACAATCATTATTTACAGTCACGACCACCTGGGTTCCTTTAGGGATTCTATTAAGGAACAATACTACCCTATTGGAATCTATGACGACTTGTATACCAAATGGACCACATTGCAGCAAGAAAGAGACCAAGCAATGCCAGATTTCATGAATATCTTTCATACCTTGCGCACCAAGATGGGTATCAAAGATTCAGAGATACATCTGATGCTCAAGTATCATGGCTCTCTGCATAGATATATTCAGAATGAAATGGAATTTTTGGACATCTCATCCTTCGGCGTGGCCTACCGATATGCTTTCAAAATCGAACAAAAGCTCAAACAAAAGACACGACAATTTGGGCCTGGAACACCTCACAACAAAAAATAGGAAAGGGAGGTCCCAACCCACATAAGAAATGATAGATCAAATATGGATAGTATTAGGACAACCTGTCTAAGATGCAAGCAAATAATGACACTGGAAAGACAAAGAAAGATACTAGGAAGTGGTGCAACTTCCATAAAATCCCTTGGCATAACACTGTTGACTGTCGCGCAAAGCAGTCGCTAGTGGCCGAAGTGAAGGCCTCTGAATCAGATGCGGGTTCAGACTGTGAGAAAGAAACAGAAAGGGGAGGATGGATCATTGATGTGGAACCCAGCTCCAAAATTGCTACCACCAAGTTCCATCCTGGTTAACCAGACGGGACAGAAGAAGGAGAACACCTCTTCCATTCACAGATGTAGCCATAGCGGTAGCTAGAAGAACCTCATCTTAGCAGAGGTCATCAAGCGGTTGGCCCTACCAACAACACCACACCCATGACCCTACACCATCGGATGGCTCCGCCAAGGAAGCGATCTTCGCGTCAGCCAACAGTGTCGACTGTCGTATGACATCAAGCCCTTCAAAGACGAGGTATTGTCTAATGTTGCGCCTCTTGAAGTTTGTGATGTTCTTTTGGGCCAACCTTATTTATGGAAATGTCATGCGGTATATGAGTCTAGGACTTGTAGTGTTATTATTACTTTGAACAGGAAATTATACAGGATACTCGAGGTAGTCCCACCTAGTGTTATTTCCTTGATATCTGCTAAGCAATGCAGGAAGGTCATCTCTCAGACAGAGAAGTTTATCTTCTTCATGATTCGCTCTCAGAATAAGAGAAAGATCACAGCCACATCCAGGGTCTTTGCGGCCGACCTCTCCACACAGTAGAAGCAAGTAGATAAGGTCATGGAAGAATACTTATATATCTTCTCCTCACCTATCGGGGTACCTCTGTAATTCCAAGTTAAGCACCCCATCGATCTGACCCTTGATGCACCGTTGCCCAATGGGCCAGTCTATCGCCACACTTTGTTAGAGAATGAGGAGATCAAGCGACAGATCCAAGAACTTCTCCACAAGGGGCATATCCATCCCAGCTCATCACCTTGTGGGAGCCCAATCGTGCTGGTACAGAAGAAAGATGGAACCTGGTCACTGCTAGACACAAAGCTCACCAAATCCACGACCTTCCACCCCTAGAAAGATGGTCAAAATGAGGTCGTTAATCGAATGATTGTGCATATCCTTCGCATGTATAATTCAAAACACCCTTTCACATGGGATGAGAGCCTTCCCTATATCCAACATAGCTACAACCGAGCCCTGCATAGCTCAATCGGCCACAACCCCTTTCAGGTGGGGTTGGGATTCCAACCATTGGGTCCCATGGATGCTGCACTTCCCCTTGTGGTCACCTCGACCGACTCATCTCCTGCTCCAACTGAAGCTGAAAAAGCCACCCAGTTCATTGAGCGGATCCAGCACATCTTCCAACAGGTTCAGGATATCCTACAGAAGTCCAGTGACAAGTACAAGTAGCACCATGATCAACATCGGGTGCCACATAAGTTTCAGGTGGGCGACAAAGTTTGGTTGCACTTGCAGAAATAACACCTTACAGGACCCCATCGGAAGCTTCGCCCAATCCATTATGGTCCGTACACCATAACCAAGGCCATGGGAGATAAATATTTTGAGCTCAACATTCCTCATTTCCTTGGCCTGCACCCAATGTTCAATGGGGATCTCCTTCGCCCTTATTTCCCACTATTATTGGACACCTCAGACGTAGCAGAGCAGCTGACACCAACAGAGGTCAACCCTGACTGCATACAACAAGCATCCAACAATCAAATTGTGGACACACAGATCAAGGGCACTCGATAGCAAAGGATGCAACTTTATCAAGTTGTCAAAGCAGGGTAGCTCCTGCACCAAGGCAAGTGGCTCACCCAGGGCCAAATTCAATAGAAATTTCCTCATCTGATGGGGGAACTCAACGCAATGGAGACCATTTCTTCCTAAGTAGGGAGGATTGATCCATGTGGATATCAGTGGCCACCCACCTTTTCCAACTGACTCAAAATAGGTTTCTGACAATTTTGACAACAAAGATAAGGGAGGACACATGGCAGTTTTGGATATGCCATGGATAAAAAAAAATTGAGAGAGAAACTACATCTCTTAAATATGATTTTGGTATAATTTCCTTCATGTTTTGAATAAGGTCTAGTTTTAAAAAATGCAAAATTAAGCTTCAGGATCGTATGGTATGGAGGAGGGAGGCTTGGAATTTTCCTTTTCCCCTATTGGTGTTCAATCACGTTTTCCAATTCTATAGATATTTTTGCAAAACAGCATCGGACGCACCTCTACTGGGAGAAGGTGACCATCTTTCGAGCCGCCTTGGTTTAAGAGGCCAGTTTCCTTCTTTAATTTAATCTATCTCCATGCATTATCATTCCCAACCCCATCATTAGTAGAGATCTGAAGCAACCGGTTGCTCTGATTGGAGGAGAAGATGAAACTCTCCAATCTAGAGCGTGCAGATTTTATTTAACGTGGCATATTTGCAAATACCACGCAGTTCAATTCTTGCACTTATGACTTACCACACAAGCACACAGTGATGATAATACTAAATAAAGTAAATTCTTGTAATAAATTATCACTGTGCTGCTCTTAGCACATAAAATCACATGTATACTTTCAGTGCAGATTCAAAAACTCATAAACTAAGCTGGTGAAAAAACAAAGAGAATATATTTTTAAAGTGTTTGAATACAACAAAAAGCATATCAACACTCAAATACTTAATATATTACCAATTTGGATGCTGCACTTTACAAAATACAAAACTATGCCAAGCTTCGGCTCCAATAACTTTTGCAAACTTTCAGAAAACAAAGCTTGTGCTCTTAGACTTCTCCGACTCCCTATCTATGTTAGACTCTTTACAGGCTCGAAAATATATAGACTAAGACAAAGACTTCTTGTACAATCAAGCTGACTCAAACATTTAAGATGGAAATAAATTTGAGTGACTTTATCTACATAATAGAGCTATGCTTTCCATAACAAACAGAGTCGGCATAAGCCTAAAGCTCACTACATATAATTAATATCTCCAACACTCCCCCTTAATTATAAGTAGGTGGAAAACAAAAAACACAAAATTTACATCAAATACTTAAATTGACTTGAATTGTCTGCTACTGACTCAAAACTCTAAGAAAAAATTCTTTATTATTCACCAATTCTCTGATAAAATGATACCTTGTATCAATGTGCTTGGTTTTCTTATGAAACACATGATTCTTGGACAATGCGATGGTGGAATTGTTGTCACAAAACAATGTGGTTGGTTCTTGTTGTTCTTGCAGCAAATCCATTAACATCCTTCTCATCCAAACAACTTCACAAGATGTGCTTGTAAATGCGACATACTCAACTTCAGCTAAAGAAATAGTCACAATGAATTGCTTTCTTAATGACCATGACATTATACCTGTTCCAAAATGAAATGTGTACCCATAGGTACTTTTCCTTTCATCTATCTTCTGAAGTAGAATACATAATGCCAAAGTCTTTTATTTCATACACATATCTCATAATTTTTTTCCCTTCCTTCTAATGAGATTCTTTTGGAGATTTTGTGAACCTTGAAATCAAACTCACTCCATATATAATATTAGACCTTGTTGTTGTTAAATACATAAGGCTTCCTACCAACCTTTTAAATAGAGTGGGATCCACTTTAGATCCTTCATATTCATTGCTTAACTTCAATCCTGATATGATAGGTGTTAGAGTTTCTTTGGAATTTTTCATGTTGAATATTTTCAAGATTTCATGTGCATATTTACATTGTGAAATAAATATACCAGCTTTGAATTGGTGAAATTCAATGCCCAGAAAATATCTCATAAGCCCCAAATCAATCATTTCAAATTCATTCTTCATGACTGACAGTAAATGACTTAAATTATTCTATGCCAAAGTCACCTATAAAAATCAAATCATCTACATATAAGCAAACAATTAACATATTAACTTATTTATTTGCTTTGATGTAGAGTGTTGACTCACAATCACTTCTTTGAAATTCATTGTGTGTGATGTTAGAATCTATGCTACTGTATCAAGCTCTAGAGCTTGCCTTAATTCATGCAGTTCCTTCTTCAATCTATACACTTTATTTTCTTGTCCTAAAATCTCATAGCCTTGTGGTCGCTCCACATATACTTTTTCCTCTAAATGACCATTCAAAAATGTTGACTTTACATCCATTTGATAAACATGCCATTTATTATGCCCAACAATAACCAACAAAGTTTTGACTTTGTCCATCTGTGCCACTGGTGCAAATGTTTCATTGAAATATATTCCAGGTTGTTGTGTAAAACCCCTTGCAACTAATATTTCCTTGTGCTTATGCACATTTCCATCTGCATCTTGCTTAGTTTTATAGATCCACTTGACACTTATCACATCCTTGTCCTTAGGTACATCTACCAATTTCCATGTCTGATTATTTTCTATGCATTTAATTTCTTCATCCATGGATTGTGCCCATACATCATCATTGACATCTTCTTCAGAAATTAATGGATCATCTATTTGCAAAAATAGAGAAAAAACTGAAAATGAATTTGTTGTATCAACATTGTATATGTCGCGCAAACTTCTTGTCTTCCTTGGTAACCAACTTGCTAATGTTGGATTTGGAGATGAACTACTTAGTCTGCTTGATGGCGTTTGTTACGCTCTAGGTGTGGACTCCGCACCTGCAGATCTCACTGGAGTAGCTTGTGTTGTGATTTGTGTTGTAGTTCCAGTAGTGGAAGGAACTGTGCTCTGACTTATGATTGGTGCTTGAACCATTTCATACTCTATGTCATCATGCCCAACAGCACGAAGAATTTTAATTGTCCTTTCTATGCTTCCATTCCATGCTTCATTGTACACAAATTGAATATCATTGATGATTATAACTTTTCTTGCAATAAGATCATACAAATTCTATGCTTTTGTCTCTTCAAAATACTCAACAAATATACATTTTTGTCCTTAGCTATCTAAATTATTTATCATCTCATATGGAACATGTGCGTATCCGACACAACCAAAACATTTCAAGTGTGCAACATCATGCTTCATACCTATCTAGGCTTCTTAAGAAAATTGGTTTTTCACACTCTTTGTCAGACATATATTCATGATGTACACCGCAGTTGCTATTGCTTCAACCCAAAACTCATTTGAAAAATGTTTGGATGCTAACATGTTGCGCGCCATCTCCATGATGGTGCGATTTTTCCTTTTTGTGACACCATTATGTTGTGGTGTATACCGCGTAGTGAATTTCTTGTAAATCCCACGAACTTTACAAAAGTTCTAAAAATCTCTTAAAACATATTCACTACCTCTGTCAGTTCTTAGAACCTTAATGTAATAACCACTTTGCTTCTCCACCGGTGATTTGAACTGATGAAAACAATCAAATGGATCAAATTTATATTTCAGAAAGTAATCCATGTTTTTCTTGAGAAATCATCAATAAATGTAAGAAAATAGGTGTTGCCTCCTATAGATGGTGTTTGCATTGCTCCATAGATATTTTAATGTATAATTTTTAGTGGATCTTTATCTCTATATGAATTTCCAACTGAAAATGACTCTCTATGCTACTTTCCAAAGATGCAACCTTCACATATTCTTTTTGGTTTTTCAATTATCGACCTCGATCCCAAGGATAGAGCTCTGATGATCACGTTGTCGATTTCTCAAATTTCTAGATATGAGTCGGCATGGTCTCTTGTTTGTAAAATTCACATATGGATTACTCTGTTTCTTATACCTACCCTTTTTCTTGACAATTGATTCGTTTAAAACAACCTGAATTGGCTCATGAGTAGGAACAGTAGAAAATCTATCCTTTAAATCATCTAAAACTTCTTCCAAAGACTTTCTAGGGATAAAATCACATTGTGGCTTCTTGTCGTTAGATGGTTTCTGGATAGAAAAGGGGTTTTGATCCATGGATGTAGGATTTTCTTGTAGATTCACATATAGGCTTTCTATAGTGGGATTAAATTGACAGGGAAAGGGGGTTTCATCAGGATGCAGAGGCAATTCAGTTACATTTTCAAGTAGGGTAAAATAATTTATAAACAAGAAATTTTTCCAATTGTCCCTAGTTTTATATAGATGAGAAACCAGGAAGATTTGAATGAGGCCATGGTGGAACATGCTTGAATGTGGGTTTAGTTTCTATCTCCGTTAGAACTTATCCATTTTTTTACAGATTCCTAAGAAGATAAAAATGCATATTCAAATTGAAACCTAACAAAACCATCAGCAAGTGGACATGATACAAGAACACTAGACCACATCTACCTTCACAAGTAATAAATTTCTTAAGCATTAAGAGAAATCCATGCCATTGTGGTTTGAAAAGTGCAATCGGTGTACCTTTTAGACAACAACGCGATTTCTTAGAGGCCATGAGTAAATTCTAGGGCATGCCTTCGATTTTGATGTTCTTAAACCATCAATCTCCCTCTTGGGATAGTCATGTAGCTTCTACAATGGAAACTTCAGTTACCTCTAACTGCAGATCCCCAAACTTAGCCTTGTTTCCATCAAAATTATGAGCAAAATCTTGGGCTACTGCGAGGTTGAAACCCTCAAATCGTCTGAAACCATCCCAACCATATGCCACCAGGTCGCCCACAACATCGTCATGAGAGAGGAGAGACTGTGAACCATTGGGCTCGATCCTCATCGTGGGCGCCATTGATATGGTCAGATAGAAACAACAAGGGAAGCAAGAGGTAGCTTGTGTTCTCCAACACACGAAATGTAGGATGAGGTATGCATAATCGGGAGAAACTCGATACCCAAGTATTCAAGAAGCTACCATAACAACCATTTGGGGGATTGAATGGGTAGTAACTAGAGGATGCACAGAATAGGAAACCACTCTATGAAATGAATGCCAAACCCAATGCACCAAAACTTACCACTTGCAACAATGTATCCAGGCCTAAGCTATGCAGGACAAAGGGGTGATATTTGAAGGTAAGTGTGTCATTCATGTATCAGGACGACGAGACCATGATACGACTGCGAGGGGTAGTATTCATATTTCAAATTAACCCAAAGTTTTGCTAGCTGCGCAATCAAACATATGTCAATGTGAAAACCAAATAATAAAGGATATAAGTGACTAAGTCATATCCCCCAAGGTGGGTAAGTCAAGTATTATAGCAAGGGATCAACCAATAAAAAGATAAATTCACAATGTTTAGGGTTTATGAAAACATTAGATGCCCAATATGTTATCCAACTTGCAAAAGAAAAAACCATAAACTGTATAATTCCCTCAAACCAAAACTTTTTCTAATTTCATGCTTTCAGTCATGAAATTGAACAAGTAGAACGATAAATTAAAAAATGATGAACTCATACAAATGACTAGTCCAATGATTTTTTTCAAAACTAAAGATGATAAAAGGTTTGCAAGGAGAAGGAGACAGCTGCAAATTTTTTTATCCCTTGAAGACAACATTTTACAATGATAAAATTGACATGAATATTTGGCTTCCAACAATGGCGACGCGTTGGGTGAAGCAGCTATCTCTGCATTATCAGAACTTTATATTAGGGAACAGATGAATCAGAAATAATTATTAGAAACATTTAAATGACAAATCAAGCATTTCGACAATAACTCAGAAAAATAACAGTCATAGTATTAGATAAAGTTATGTCCAAAAAATTGTAATGCGACATCTCATTTCAATCATAAGGGTAACAATATTTATACAGATAACTCCAATACCGTTGAAAGGGCCACTGCTTCCAGAAGGCGTCTATAGCCTCGACATGGATGTCATTTAACCCACTCTAGTACTTATATCCCATTCAAGAGTTGTCCATTTATGATAAAAGCATCCTGACATTTAAAAACATACTTGAGGATCTTTGGCCTCGACATTGTTTTGTTGGTAGCAGGCCTGTTCAGTACCCCGACGAAGTTGTCTTGTTATCATGTGTGCATTTACCCGATGCCAATAGACTTGTTCTGTATCCCGACGGGTTTACACACAATTCCCACACATTACAGTGCTTCCAACTCTCAAAAAATGTTTATAATATTTTCAGAAACTTTGTGATATCAAGAGAGTGGGGTGATATTGAAGATTCCACAACCAGGCAATGATAGGATCGATATTTAAGAATTGCTTTCTTGTTCTTTGGGAATTGATAACTTTCATCGTAATTTGGAAACTTAGATTTCAGTTAATAAATCATCTCCAGGATGGGGAAACACTATGAGTTGTTCTCATTAAAACAGGGACGGCGTTAGAATTTGTTTTTAAACATAATCGTGTTTCCATGAGATTTCAATGAAAAATGGAAACAATGACTGGACAAAACTTACCTTAGTTGATCTGAGTTTTAGAACTTAATGTTTGAATGCTTTGAATTGTTATCAATTGTTGCTAATGAAAGATTGGATTCTACTCAATAATGAATTGATGATTTAGATATAATATTCCAGAAAAAACAAACAAAACACACAAAATGAAAAGAACCAAAAGCAAAAAAATAAAAAAAAAATGTAAATTAAAATATTTACAAAGGGTGGATCTGATTTTCTCAAGTGAAGTACTTTTTCAGAGATTGGCCATTCACTGAAAAAGTGTCTGGATGTCCCTCTAAGTTGTGTAGCCGAAAAGAACTAGGACCAAATTTTTCAGAAATGACAAAAGTCCCTAGCCACAGGTTTTGGAACTCGGTATGTTCTCCTTTATTCTCATGCGCTTTGTCCCATTTGAGGACCAAATCCCCTACATTAAAATTTATTTCATAGGATGAACTTGTATCGATCCATCTCTTTACAATTTGTTGATGATGATCCAGTTTTTGTTTTGCCTACATTCTTACTTCTTTTAATTTTAATAGAGCGTTAATCCGATTTTCTAGAGGAGGACATTCCTCTTCTTGAACTTTCTACGAAAATTGTAGAGAAGGAAGCAAGACATGTGGAGGGAGAATGTCTTCTCTTCCGTAAATGAGAAAGAAAGGAGAATTACCAATGGAGGTTTTTGGAGTTACCCTAGCATCCCAAAGTGCTTTGTACAACGTATTGTGCCAATTCTTGTGGTTTTTTAACACTGTCTTTTTTATAATCTTGATTGAATTCTTATTTGTTGATTTGGCCAAACCGTTCCCTTGAGGGTAATAGTTGGTAGAGTACTTTAGTTTAATCCCTTTTTCTAGAGCGAAAACATTCATATCTAGGGAAGAAAAATAAGAAGCATTGTAAAAAACCAAACACTCAGGAATTCTGAATAGAGTGATAATATGGGAGTTTAGGAATGACATTACCTGATTCGTATTGACTACCTTTAATGGTATGGCTTTAGACCATCTCGTAAAATAATCTATCACCGTGAGAATGTGCTTGTGCTGCTGTGAGGAAGGGGGATTAATCGGTCTTATAATGTCTAGGCCGCACTGCTGAAAATGTGTGTCTACGATAACAAGCTCCAAAGGAAAAGCTATTTTTTCACCCATCCAACAACCTTTTGATATATTACACATTTGTGGGACAAAGTGTGAGCATCCTTGAACAAGGTAGGCCAATAGTAGCCCACCCTTAGTACTTTGTGGGAAGTGGTATCTCCACCAAAACGACTCCCAACATCACTAGAAGGAAGTTCATCCAACACCCTTTTGGATTCCTCTTTTTCTAAGCAACGTAGAAAAACACTGTCAAAATACTTTCGAAATAATATATCATTAGTAAATTGGAAAGATATAGATTTAAGCCTTAGTGCTCTTTTATTTTTGGGATCAAGATTACGAGGAGTGGATCCTAGCAACAAATAAAACCTGATATTATCATACCATGAATTGGTCACAGTTTGTGCACAACAGATTTGTTTTTCATCATGTTGATTTGCAGTTGATGTATTTATTTGACTTTCTAACTTTTCAACTGAATCCGCCACCAATTTACAAATTCCTTGACCTCTAACGATTCATGTAGGTACTATTTCGAGGTCATATTCTTGAAGCGATGTCATCCAATTTGTTCTTTTCTCTCCTAGCTCTTTCTGCACTAACATATTTCTTACGAGAGGATAAGGAACAACAATTTTTGTCTTGGATTTTAATAGGTAAGACCTGAAATGTTTAACATCTTTAAAAACAACGTATGTTTGTTGATCTACTGTGGGGTAATTTAGCTCTTCTCCTTCAAAGGCAGATCTCATAAATGAGATGGGTATCTCATTGCTTTCAACATTTTTCTTTGCAGGTACATCGACATAAGATCTATCAGATGCAAAAGTATAGAATGTAAAATCCTAGGAAAAATCAGGGCTCATCAAGGGAGGTGCCTCGATTATGAATTTTTTGATAGAATCAAAATATTGACTCTGTTTTGATCCCCATCTATATAAAACATCATTTTTAATCATATTTTGTAGAGGTCTAACCATTTCAGAAAAACTCGAGACAAATCGTCTGACAAAATTAATTTTACCCAAAAATGATTGTATGGCCTTTTTGGAAGAAGGAGGGGGAAGGTTGGCAATGGCTTGGGTTATTTCAGGATCAATTATCGTCATGAGTACTTTCATCGATTACTACATCCTGGAAGGTGTCTTCCATATGAAAAAAATTGATGATTTGATGATCATCATCAAATACTCGCTAGTTTGTGATGTTGTCAGGAATCGATGGCCTGAATAACAATTCAACCAAGAGTGTGTTAGGAGAAAGACCTTTTAGTAGGCAACAATTTAGAAGAAACATTAGCTAGTAAATCAACTTCCAAATTACTCGACCTAGGAATGCAATTTAGATTGAATGCTAGAAATTTGTGCATTAATCCCCATACCTCGGTTTGTTAATTCTTCAAATGCGACGATAAACAATGTATTACATTTCTTACCTGTTTGACTATGATTTCAGAGTCACTGAATACTACCAATTTTTGCATGTCCATATCTAGTGCTTTCCTTAGTCCCTGTAGAAGTGCTTCGTATTTTTCTTTGTTGTTAGTACATTCAAATTCCAACCACTAGGAAATAAATGTTTTGTTACCTGTGGGATCGATAATCACACAACCAACACCTTCCTCTTCCCGGGATTTGGATCCATCAAAATATAAGGACTAGATTTGTTCATCATTAACAATGTTCGGTGTACCTGGAAAAGCTCCTACCTGAGTATAAGTTATTACTTCAGATCGTTGTTCTGGGTCGGTGATAGAGGAAATTTCAGTCATGAAATTACCAAAAAAAGTATTCATTCCCTGCATCTCAATTCAATTTGCAGCAGTAATAAAAGGCTCATTTGGGTTCCTTAAATCTGTTATAGTATACTTGAGGTAGCATTCTCTATTTATTCTGATCTTGTTGGGATTTCCATTTTCTGGCAGCCATAAATGAGACCAGTCCATAGCAAAATAGCCATGTAATTTTTCTGACCAATCTCTACTAAAAAACAAACCATACACTTCAGGAATATCAACAACAATAATATCAATTACATGGTGAACCTTGGGATTGGACAATAATCTTATCAAAACATTTTTAAGTTCACCAATAACTTTGACATTAGTTCGATCTAACTGAATGATCTTTAAATCAGACAATTTTACTTCAGCATTAATTTTATGACACATGGACATTTTTTCGTGAAGAAACAACAAAATTCTGCTGATTTTTTATGGTTGTACCTGAAACAGTTTTATCTAAGTTTCCTACAATTTTTTCTGATGTGTCCCTTTTTTCCTGATTTTCGGATGAATTTTTACTTGGGACATCTTTAGCTTTGTTTGAGTCAGTTTCTGCTGATTTCTTGCTGATTAGATCATTATTTTTATTATTTTCAACAATTCTTTGGAGCATCTTCTGTAGGATAATTGGAAATTTCAGCAATTTAAAAAATGAAATATCTGCCCTTAATTTTTTAAGATCTTCAACTAAATCATACTCTAAAACTGGGGCAACAATTTTTTATTTTTTTTTCAGTTATCATTAATTGTTTTGAAACCACATTTTTACTTGTTTCGGGTGAAGGTTTGTTTTGTGTTTTACATCGCGTGTTATAGGGATGGATAGTCTCAAAGTTTGCTTGAAACATATTGTCCAACAAATGCCCGAAAACGGGAGGAGATGAGTCCTCCTCATTAGGCGTCTCTTCCTCACCTGTATCATCATGATTTTAAAGGGGAGCAGAATTAGAGTGTTATCACTGAAATTTCGTCCGCACAGGGCGACAAGAACTCTGCATCGTCAGCACAGAAAAACAGTCATTCATGGCACAAGGATTAATCCCACAGCACAACAAAAGGGTCAAAACTATACAAAATGGCCAAAAAATTACAAGGCGCTATGCACCCATTAGGCGCGCGCGCGTGCACGCGCAACATCTTCGTACCTGGGGCGCATATGCGTGGCTGTGGGGTGCAAAACCCGCGCGCCTGCCAAACGACGCATTTATGGAACTGGTCGACCTCCCAACCACT
>JASDQU010270386.1:2397-15360 GCA_032191745.1 Picea mariana
TTTTCATCCTTTACATGTGGACCAACAAGCCACTATAAGCACTCAAGCATCATTTTCCAGATCTAAAAATGTATTTAGCACTTTCTATTCATGCTCACTAAAAGACAATTGTGGAGGAGTCTAAGAAATTAAAATTTGAGTATAACGAAGTGGAATGGTTATTAAAAGATCTACTTGATCCTTTGGATTTCTCAAGCATATCGGTGTGTCCAATTGATTATGAAGATTGGAGAGGCCATTCCAAAATTCCATGGGCTTAAAGATTCACATACATTGCATATCACATCCTTCATTTATGTTGTTTCAAAGCTCAATATTATTCATGAGGATGTCAAAATGAAGATGTTTCTAATGTCATTGGATTTTCCTGAAGACAAAATCTTTGGTTGGTATGCAAAACTTGGTACAAAAGAAATTTCATCCCTTTTATTCCTATGATGATGGGGGTTGTGTCCCTAATCATCAGGATTACATCACTGGGTATGGGAAATGTGCCCTTGAGCATGTGTATTTGGAGACACAAGATGTCACTGATTTACATAGTATATGATCCTGATGTCTAAGGACATACAAGGGATATATCATTGGGTTAATTGAGAAATTCCCTTTGTGTTCTGATGATCCCTGTTATTGCACAATCTGTACTTTCCCAAAGCCTAAAGGCAGTTTGCCGAGATTGGCATAACATGGGGGTAATCCTGTCACTATCACCTCAACAGGGTACCCCTTTCTATTTAGGAGAAGGAAAAGACCTACTCCAAGGGAGACGTCCCAAGACCTAGTGGTTTTTGAGGAAGAGAAGAGGACAAGGTAAACTACCCCTCTCTCTCTAGGTCACTCAAATCAGGTTTAAGTCTTGTTGGATGAAGCAAAGGAGAATAAAAGTGAACCTGCCCTTAACCAAGACAACAGTAAACGTTATAGCAAGTAACAAATGATAATGATGCTTCAACAAGACAGTAAACTTGCAAATATATGCTGGCAGTCTATGTATGCAGCGAATGACAAATAGATGATAGCAATAAGTAAATGATACAGTTGCAATTTATATCAACAAGAACTCACTTATGTAGACAATGTGAACAAGTATTAAAAGCATCAAATGAAAATACTTTGTCTTATGTGAGTTCTCTAAATATATCAACCAACAATTGGATTTAAACAGGCTTTCAAAGTTAAATGTAACAGCAGCAAATCAGAGTAATGACAACAGTAATTAAGCTTCAGAAATGTCCTTCATGAAGGCAATTAAACACACACTTTAACACTTATTGATAGTACCTTTCCTTATACAAATTCTGGGATGACTTAGATGGTTAGTAGGCTGATATAAGCTGCAAAAATGATAGATGTAGCAGTGATTATGACAGCAGCCACTTGGCTGTTAATATTTCTAGGTTAGGTTAGCAAGTTAGTTAAGGTTAGTAGAGTATCAAGTAGGGAATTGAGCTTAAAAGTTGATGATCCTTGTCAAAGGTCAAAGGAGGATGACTAGTGCCATTCTAGGGTAATGGAGTCAAAGATGGTGGCTTCTTCTAAGACTGCTAATTAATGATAATACACAAAAGTCTAAGAGGGGAAACGTCTAAGAGGAGTAGCAACTTAAGTCCTCCTAGATTTTGACCTCAAGAAACAAAGTGCTAGGGTGTAGGCACTTCTAGGCCTTAGCGCCTTGCTCTCCTTAGCCTTTTTATGGAGTAAATGCTTATGCAACAATAACCAAATGCAAACCTCTAGAGAGCTAGCACTTTAGGGCTCTAGGGTTTCACTAGTTACTAGATCAATTTAGTGAAAGCTTGGCAAATACAAAAGTAAGAAAGTAGCATTTTATGTTTCTTACTTCAAGCATTAAATACACCATGCAATTTCATAATCTTGTATGAACAAATAAAACCATGCAATAAACCATTCAATAGATGACAAAATGCAGATTCTACTTACTTGCACCAAGAATAATCATGAATATACCATGCAAGATCACCATAAAACTCCAAAAATTGATTCAAGTTGCAAATATAAGCCTTAAACAAGAGTGGCGGCTACTTATTTCAGCCAATAACCCAAGAGGGGCGCAAATCTCAGTCCTCCTTGTCTCCAAGGACAAGTTGTGATAAAAAATGAATGTACTTTTGCCTTATTTATACAAAATTGTGACCTTAATTAAGTTTTAGGTCAAAAAGAGTCAAGACAGGTTGACTTGGCCAATTTCTTACAAATATTAATTTCTGGGCTAAATAAAATTAATTTGCTACTGAAAACCCTTTTAGGGGTGACGTCATGCCCTTCTACGGTGACATTGAGCTCTCATGGTGGACATCCTGCCTCTAGTGATGGAACATTGCCCCTCCTAGGGCTCAATCTCACCATCTACTGCCAGAATGTTGTGCAAATTCCCTTCTTTCATTGGGGCATCACTGCATGAAGCCCTAGCCCCTCCAATATGATGTCATGGGCTAGATGGATGGTCTCTAGGCCTCTCAAGGCCATCGTCCAAGTGAATGAAGGTAGGGCTTGTCTGTTTAAGGCTTGCCAAAGTGTCTCCAAAGGCAACAACTTCCTTCTTCATGGTACTATCCTTCAATGTACTTGTCCACCGGCCAAGATCTTGCAGGAACAACAAGTAAGCTTTCTAGGGGTTCATAAGTCACAAGGATCATAGCATGTAAATCACATCCAATAATTAAATTGCCTAAACATTTGCATCAAACCCCCCTTAACCCCAAACAAATGCTCAAAGACGTTATGCAATTTGACAAGTTAGTTTTGAAGAGGGTCTCAGGGTGTCCTATTGGGCTAACCTCTCTTAAGTTTGGGGTGTTTCCTAGGTGGAATCTAGTCCAAATCATGTAAGTGTATGAGGTGGCATGGGGTGCATGTGATAACATGGAAATGTAGAGTCTTACCTGTGGGTGCGTTTGTGGAGGGCAAGCTGCACCTTGTCATGAATGCAATTGTTTCCTAGCCCATTCATTGCCTTTTATTCTTAGCTTTATTTCTTTTGATCTTTTTCTCTTGTGCTTCAAGGAAATAGTTGAGGGCCACTGTCCTGGCTTGATGACCAGATGTGACAGAGTTATCCACAAACATTTCACAGAAATGAGAAGGTCGGCTCGTGATGAATCACGAGACCCCCTTTCTCTTGGCTATGCCACCAAGAGACACTACCCTGGTTTGGTGACCAGATAGGTGGTAATGTCATACTGCTACATGCCCATGGTCATAATAGGACGACTCGTGATGAGACCTCCTATCCATCAACTAGTACCTTGAGTGTTTATGTTATCTTGTGGGTCCCCTTTTCTTACTAAGAAGCTTTTCATTGCTTGCTCGAGGATCCCTGGGCGAAGCATCTCAAAGGTTTCAAAATTGGCTTTTAACTCTTGCCAACGACTTTTACCCTCTAGGCCTTTAGCCCCTTCTTCCCATGAGGTAAGGTACAACCCTTCATAGTGTAGCCAATCCCAATGCCCAAAAAGGAAAGGGGAGATGGAAGGAATAAAGATGGAAAGTGGTAAGTATGGAGGGAACAGACGATGACTCTTCAAAGATCCACCCAATAGAAACCCATCCTAAAGGGAAATCAACTTACTAGGGCACTGTGTCACCCTTCCAAGTTTGAACGAGGCAAAGAGCATAATTTCCAAGCAAACGTCATGAAATGAAGAATGATTCAATACAACATGTTCAAGTGCTTCAAAAATCAGAGTGATACATACCATGATACCCAGATTCATTACCTCATGGAGCAAGACTCACTGCTACTTCAAGACTAGGCTGGTGTGATGGATACTGCTGCTGGTGATACGTGGACTGCACTGAAGAAAAGAGGGGCCCTCTTGGGCCATGCTTAAGTCATTTGGCTCCCAATATTCCATGTCTAGGACCTATGGGCCTCGAGACATGGTCTCCCTAGTTATCCCTAGGCTAGGGGATAACAATCCCTAGTCATTTCCAATGGCCTTGGGTTGGTTTTATATTTCTTTAGCATCGAAAAAAAAGTTAAAATTAAAAATCAGACTTACTAACCCAATGTTAATTGATGAAATAATATTGCACTGACATTTTGTATTAACCAGATTTTCTATTCATTTGTTTTTATTCTTTTATAGTTCATTTACACTCAAATGATGAGATCAGAATGTGTTGACTCTTTAGTGTTCCCGTATTTATGATATTGATTTCTATTGGATTTCCCTACCATATTGAGATTCTAAGCCAGGAACAGTTAATGTTGAATTGTATGCACTAACAATTAATAAAGAAAAAATGCGGATGGGAAAATAATATTTTTTATGGAATTGAAAAGGATGCTTCCCTACATTTCTATTTGATTTTCATTTTACATATTATAGAAATCATTCAAACCTTTAGTTTATTGGACTGTAAAGTGTCAAGATAAGTCTGTATTCAATGTCTCAAAACCATGGTCTAGAATTGCCTTTGTATGGTTTCCTATCACTTTGTATGGTTTCCTATAAAATCTCATGCATTTTTTCAAATTTGACTCATGCATAGTCTAGATGTAATGATTATGTCATCGCTCTGTTCAATTGAATTGCAAAGTTGTTTTCCATAAATGCCATATAGATGCAAACACAAATTTGAAAAAAGTTGAACAATGACAACAACTTGCTAGATTCTTTCCCCTTGATGTTGGATAAAGAGAATCCATATACCCAACTAGATGCTACACCCTGTCCTTGATAAAAATAAGCTTATCTTCTCTGAAGACATTGTACAAATTGAGGTTATTCGGCATTAAAATCTTTATAATTCAATATTCCTTCTTGGAAGCCTCACAGTCTAAGAAACCTAATTCATTGATCCAATGATTCATCCATTGTGGAACATGTTTATTTTGATGTTCGCATGTTTAATAATTAATGGGCTTATTCATTGCATAGATGCTTACAAACTAGAGAGTCATTAATTTAGATCTTTGATTTTTCCATTTCTTAACGTTTTTCATTCCCTATGCCTTGTGGAGTAGTTTGAAATGTAAGGGTATTCTCCCCTTGTTCCAGAACCTCGTTCCTTTGTCTAATTGCCCTCCTTTTCCATAACCTCGTTCCTTTGTCTAATTGCCCTCCTTTTCCATAACCTTGGGGTAACAAAAAAAAATCACAAATATGAACATTATTCCCAATGGAAATTTAATACATGTTAAAACAACATAAACACCTAGTGGGTCCACCCCAAAGTATGCCAACAAAGGAAGATAGTTCCCAACATGAAATGTGACTCACAGTGCAACTCAAGATTACATGCTTCTTGCTTATTTGAATTTTGATGTTGGTTGCCTGTTCTAAATTTCCAGCTTGAAAACTTCTTTGTTCCAGACAACATTGACATGGACTGTGACACAGGATACTTAAATACTGAAATTTATATTTATAAAGGAAGAAAACATACACATTTGTGAAGGAACTACTGTCTTCTAGTAAATTTTAACTTTTGAATTGAGTGGCACGCATGTAATTTTTAGCATTTGATGTGGGGTGACATATGATTCTTTTGGCTGCATTCAGGTCTGCAGGCCAACATAGTTGTTAATTGTATGGGCTGTTGAAGTATCATCACTCATGCAAGGAGTTAAAACTAGCTGGGTTGGGAGATCCTTTGCATTGGCTGCTCCATCAGATTCACGTGGCCATAAAAAGGGTGGCAGAAGAAAAACACGGGAAGAAAGGCACACCATGATCAAATCCTTTGTAGAAAAGTATGCTTATCCCTAGCTTTTTTCGTCTCAAATTGAAGTGTACACTTGAATGAGCTTTTGCTTATTTAGATATTCTTTAGGAAGTGTGTCAATAAAGTAATTTGTAAGCAAGAATGCTTGTTGGAATAAGCAATAATGTGTTCTGGATCTAATTAAGAAACAGAGAATAAACCGGATTGGAGTTGAAAATATCTAGGAACATAATGTTCTGCATATTTGGTTTCAAAATATTTTTGCTCAGAGAATGATATTTCCTTATCATAAAAATTTGAAGGGGGCAATCTAGGCTTATTTTCTGAGGCTCCTATTCCTATACTTGTAAGTTTATATTCACATATTCCATGTCTTATACAGATTGACAGAGCTGTATAAATCTTACGAACTCCATTTTTGATGATGTCCCCTAGATTACATTTCTCTCCACAACATTTACATTTTCCTTCTTTTATTCTTTGTGTATCCAAACTTCTTCTTTTATCTTCTTGTAGGTTGGGTGGTATATATTTGTCAGTTTCTGTGTTTGTGGTCTGGGGTACGTTCCTTCTTGAATAAAACTTGCCGAATCTAGATTGGCCCTCTAGTTTTTCTTCTACTTCTTTTGCCTTGTGTCTTGCTATTTCAACAGTTGTAACCTCATGCAATTTTAACTCATCTTGGATATGTGGCTTGAGACCACCTATGTAAGACTGGAGTAATTGATTATCAGATAATCCAAACACTCAGGTGGCAAGTGCTTCCCATTGGTGCGTAAATTCATCTACGCTGCCTTTTTGCTGTAACCTGGTTAGTTTTGAGAAAAATTCTTGTTTAGAAATACCCTGGAATCTTTTAAAAAAATCATTTTTGAAAGAATTCCAAGTGTATGACTGGATTCTTCCTTTCCACCACAGGTACGAATTGTATGCAGTGCCTTCGAGGTACATGGATGCATATTTAACCTTTTCTTTGTCAGTTGTAATATTATATATGGAAATATTCTTCAGTTTTGTTAAACCATGCCACACATTGGTTATTGCCTCCATTGTATTTTGAGAGTTCTATTTTGGCTTTGGGACGATAAATCATTAAGGGTTGATATTGTGATATAGGTTGGGGATTTGATATTGAATTGTAGGGAGGTGGTGGTGGTGATGATGATTTGTTAGATGTGCTTGAGTCACGTGACTGTGGTTGGGTGGCTTGTTGGTGTCCTTGGATTTTTATAAGATTTAAAAGCTCATTATGCTTTTCTTCTTGATGTTGTCTTATCACAATCAGGCTTTGGTGCAAATCGTCTTTTATTTTTCGTTTTAAGTTTACCAAACCTCGTTTTAGGTTAACCCCGAGTTCTTGAAAAATATCGTCTTTAAGATCTTGTTTTAGATTATCTATGCCTTGTCCCAATTCGATTCTGACTTCCGCTGAAATTTTTTCTGTAAGATTATGGGTTAATTCTTGTCCGAGTGCCTAATTGCTGATCCTTATTTCTTCTCTGAGCTCATCATTAGTTTTTTGTATTGCCTTTTTGAGTAATTGTCGGGCATTTTTACATTCTTGGTCTATTTTTTTGATTTGGTTCTTTAATTCTGACATCTTCTTGGTATTTGGAGGTAAGTACTTCTCCGCAATTTTGACTAGATTTTAGGATGCCCTTAAATAATCAATCTTTATTTTAAAGTTAAACTTTTAATAACTTTATATGATTGAACCTTTATAAAAAATTAATAATTTATAAATTATTTTTTTTTAAAGGTGGAGGCTTTTTGAAATAATACGATCGTACGCTAGAGTGAATAGTGTTAAATTTAGAGCTGCTGGGAAACCCTCACAGGGGAGAAAACCCAACAAAAAATCCCTTAATATAGATTGCCAATACTGTTGAATTTAAAGCAGCTGCAAGAGCCATTCTCCGGGAGGATGGCAAAGACCCTAGCCGAGATCTAGGGCCCCCAGTGCACTCCTGGGGTTCTTGGTCTGGGACCAAATCGTTAGTGCCATGGCAAAAGACCCTTGTTAGGGCCCCCAGTATATGACTGGGGTTCTTGGTCTGGGACCAAGCAGTTAAAGTCCCTAGATAGGTCTAGGGCCCCCGGATATGTTCCAGGGTACCCATGCCTGGGGCATGGGTTGATCCTTGATCTTGTACCTTGGTGGATAAGACCTCAGAAATGTCCTGGGGTAACCTGATTCTTGATCAGGTGTGTGTTGGTGTATGACCCTCTTTGTAGGTGGGCATGACCACATTAGGGATGTATCCCATATGCAATGATTATAAAGTTAAAAGGTCACTTTGAGAATGAATGGACAAGTATTGCCACCAAGTAACCCCACCTAAACCCCCTTCACCCTTGCTTGTGTTTATTTGGGGTTTTGTATTATTGCTTTAGGGGTCATTATGAAAATATTAATTAAATGTTTAATTAATATTTATATTAATTAAATATGTTAATTTTAATTATCATTTAAATTATTATCTTTACTAAACCCCTAGCCTAAAGTATAAATATAGACCTCCTCCTTTACCTTTCACACATTCTATTGTGCTCTTATGCTATCCTCCAAAAGGTGAGCGGATCTCCTCTAGTGTGCTACGGCCCTCCTTTGCAACAGTAGCTGAGTGTTGTGACAGCACAACCCTCCAAGTTTTTGGCCTCCTGGTCTTTGTAGCTTGTGTGCCTCTTGTGTGGAATGTGTCAAGGGTTATTGCAGGGCTGTTTGATGTTGCTGTGACCTGTGTGTTGAAGACTGAAGCTGCCGTCACCTCTCTCTAGCACAGATCTGATTTCTTCTTTGAGCCGTGGCCTCTTTACCTCAGATCTGGTTCCTTGCAGTCAGCCGTGGCCTCCTAACCTCAGTTCTAGTTTTCTTGCAATGAACCGTGACCTCTCTACCACAAATCTGGCCCCTAACTTTGAGCCGCAACCCCTCTAAGTTACTCATCTAACCTCTGCTATCTCTTCTTGATGGGGTTTGGGCCCTTGGAATTTTTTTGTGGGTGAAAGGGTTTAATCACATAAATTTTCTGTGTGGTGTTTTAAGTGGTTTCTTTTCCTGGTGGCAAATAAGTCCTTTCATCTCTTGGGAAGAGATCTAACCTATATGGTAGATCTATGATCCTGAACTTTCTCTGAGCATAATTACAAGTGGCTTTACATCTCTTGTGTGTGGCATGGACTCCTACAGAGGTAAGACAACAAGGTAAGTGACCTATTTCAGTTTACCATTATCTAGATCTGTTATTCCTTGTTTCTGAAGTTGTTTAAATATTAGAGGTTGCTCATTATGAGATCTGGATATTAGTTTGAGTTTTGATCTGTATGGCAACCAACTTAGTAGCATGTGAATCCATTTGGCTTTGAAAGCTACTCATGGGATTGTTTGGCCAGAAGTTGGAGACGACCGTCGTACATTGTGACAATCAGAGCTGCATCAAACTCTAAAAATCTAGTGTTCCATGACAGATCCAAACATATTGAGATCATATTTCACTTCATCGGGGACTATGTTCAGAAATGGACAGTGAAGCTACGGTATGTACCTACAGGTGAGTAGGTTGCAGACATCCTCACAAAGGCCTTGATGAAAGACAAGTTTGTTTTCTTTAGGGACAAGTTGGTGTGGTGTAGAACACCTTCCTCGCTAAGAGGGAGTGTTAAAATTGTAGCTTTGAAGGTGTCTTTGCATAGGCTTTGTGTTCAAGCATGCATAAGACACATTAATTATGACCCATATCAACATATTTTATTTTATTCTAAGTTTGACTTAGGAAAAGCACAATAATTATTCATTTAATTATTATTGGCTTTATAACTCAGATTTCCTAAGTTTCTAACTTAGGAAATTAATATTTCACTTAAGTGAACTTTCTTGACTCTTCTAGAAAGTTCTTAAAGGGGGAAATAGAGTGAAGATGAAAAGATAAAAGGCTGAGATGATGGGTGAAGGCACATACACTCAAGCAAAAGAGAAGAGGGCGATTTGGCCGAGGAAGAGGGCAAGCTAGCAGTTGGGAGAGAGGCCGAATAGACTGGTCCGTACAATAGCAAGAAGAGGGCGAAATTGCCAGGCTGTACAGCAGCAAGAGAGGGCCGAAGAGGCTGGTCCGTACAACAGCCAGAAGAGGCCAATTTTGCTGGGCTGTACAGCTTTAGAGGGAGGCCGAATTTACCAAGCTGTACAGGGATGAGTTCTGGGCTGTACAGGGATGAGTGAGTTGAGTCATACAGGGCCGAATTGTGTTGGGCTGTACAACTCTGCTCTGGATGGGCTGTACCATCAAGAAGAGGGCAAATTCTGCTGTAAGAATTTTCTGCAATTTTGCTGCTGTAAACACTTCCTTCGAAGCCAATAATAGAATCCCCTCTTTGCTGGTTTCCCCACATTGGGGTTTCCAGGGTAAAAATTGTGTTAAGTGTTTATGTGCTTGGTTTCATTTTCTGCTGTGCATTTGCATTTTAACTTAGTTGTATTTTCTGTGCATAATTTTCTGGTTAGTAAAATTATTGGCACATTAAATCTGTTGTTGAGTTTCAAAAGTTTAATAGAGATCTCAAGGAGTGGTGTGCACCTCTGCATGAGAGGTGGCGCCCTCTCCTTGAGGGCATCAATCCCAAGGAGAGAGGTGCACCTTCTCATGAGAGGTGGCACTCTCCCTCACTTCTAAGCTCGAGTTGTGTCACTTCCTCTCACATATGGCACACTTCCTCTCACATGTGGTGCATTTCCCTTGAGATAACTCACCCTCTAGCTTTGGGAATTGCTCCTACTTTGTTATTTAAGCAAGTTGACCTCTCCCTTGTTGGGTAATGAGCGTTTGGGCACAACTTGTCATTGTACTTGTAATTTTGATATCATTTTGGAATAAAGAAGACTTTGGAGGTCAAGAAGGTGGCTTGTGTTATTGCATGGATGTTGGATGTCATGTGCTTAAATCTATGAGGTAATTGTAGCTTAGTTGCTTGCATTTAATTGATTAATTGGTCTTTGAAGGGGTGCTGTTGCCCAGTAGGATAGGATCTATTAAATTTGGTTATTTCTTAGATCTTATTGTTCATTTACATTAGCGGCATTTGAGTTGCATGTGTGTTTTGGTTAACTATCATGCTATCCAAGTCTCTATTGTAGATGACACCACATTTAACGGTTTTGTGCAAGTATTCTTAAGCTTACAGGTTCTCATTGCTTGGAGAGGTGGCTGAACTAGCTTGTATCTTCCACAAGCTCCAAGATCTTGAAGACGTAGTCCCTCATCTTGTCACCAAAAGACTCCATAGCCTAAGGATTCCACTTATCAAGCTTTTCTCTCTCTCCACAAAAATTCTAAATATTTCTTGGTTACCTTTTTTGTGCATGCAAGTATATCTCAGTTTTAAAGTCATATATCAAAAAGTAGATTTCACTTTTGCTTGCATGCATGCTAGATCTAGTTTACATTTAAAGTTTCAAAAAAGTCTTCTTTTAGCAATAGTTTTATAGTAAATTTTTAAGGCTAAAAGATAAGAGTTAATTTTAAGAACTTTCATTTCATATTTCGCAATCTTAGTGTCATTTTGCTTTTTGTCCCGAACAGCAAACAAAATTCACTAAGAAAGCTTGCGTTCTTGCTTGCTTTCTTGGTCTTTTGCTAACTTAGTTCATAAATTTCACTTGGTAAATTTTTGTGCAAAATCTAACATCTTTTTGCAGGCTGTCCCAATTGGGGCACATTTCTCCACTTTAGCTTGCTGTTTTTTGCAGGTTAACGAACAGCCAAGGGGAAACTTTGCTCGATTTTCGAGGATCCGTAGCATCTGGGACCACCCAAGGCTCCTAACCTTCTTCCAATATCAATTTTATCTCATTATTGTAAGTTTGCATGGTCTTAAAGTTATAAAAGACCATCAAACATTCTTCCAAAAAAATTGTTACTTGAAAGAAAGAGTGGGATAACCCACTAGGCTTGCCATCCCCCTACCCCCAAGAAAAATTGTCTCCATTTTGCATTTTGCATCCTGCATCTTGCATGTCTCCATTTTTGCTAACTTGAAAGGTTAAAATAAACTTAAAATAAACCCAAGCACCGCAAAACAATTATCTTAGTTTCAAGTTCTTAGATTAGTTAGTTTAGTTTTATTTCCAGTATTTCAATTTTTTGCAAAGTAATGAACCTTCTTTGTCATTTCCCTAATATGCTCAAGGCCTCGCCAATTCGCTAGATCTTGGCATGAATTAGAGAGGGATTTGATTTGCGTGGAGTAGTTTTAATTAGGGAAAACCTTGCATTACTATTGCTCAATACGAGATCATTCTAACGGATTGACTTGTGAACTCAAGGGGATATTCATTGAGATTAGTTCTCGCCTCGTTGGAACTCCTTGGAATCCTACTTGTACCCATTTGAGAGATAGTGGTGAGAGGAAACACACATTAGTTTAGATTTCATTTGCACTCTTGCAATCTCCAACACACACTCGTGAGAAGACTTGCACTATCGGTCTATCTCATTGAATTAACCCACTAATTCAACTAGCCATCTTTAACTAATAAAATTTACCAAGAACATTGCAACACATTCATCTTGCAACAACATTTTTTGGCATTGGTCTACAATATCTAAATTTGCACGTTATCATTTACTTTCAAGTACTCGCATTTGCTTTCAAGCATTATCTTGTGTTTTGAAGTACTTTACTTGCTTAATATCTTTCGCATAAGCAATTCTATTATTACGTCATGATATGTTGCTAGATTAGTTGTTCTTGCTGTTAAAATATAATGGATGTGCTTGTTTTACCATTGACAATATCGCTATTGTCACCCAACCATAGGCCGAAGCCACCCCCCGAGCACCTTAAACTTGATAGAGAATCACTTCGGAAGCAAACCCTAGGCTAGATAGCCAAACAAAGGGTAGCGCACCTTTCCCCAAGGATAGCGCACCAACAAGAGCTGATCAGATAGTCCAAACCCTAACCAAGAGATAGTCCAAGCCAAAACCGATCTGCTAGTTGCAGTAGCTGCAATGGCATCTCTCCTCAAACCTGCGCACAAAACTGGGCACTGCAGTGCGCACAAGTGCTGCTCTGCAATTCTGAGACTGCCTGCCAGAATGAAGATTGGCCTCTTGTATTTATAGTAAATCTGGCTAACTGCCTGGGCCGACTTCTCATTCTGGGTATCTGTCTGTTCAGTATATATTATTTCTTCTGGCCGACTTCTTCTCTTGGAGGCTAATAACCTAATATAAATTATCTTCTTGAGCTGACAAGTCTTCTAGGGTTATTAGC
>JASDQU010270388.1:1337-13884 GCA_032191745.1 Picea mariana
TGTCTGACTTTATTATCACGTGTATCGTCAACAATGCACCTAATCCATGTCAACCATTGTTGGCTGTTCCAAAATTTCAATTTTCTCCATTACATGGAATAGTTGGCCATTTTAAGAGTTTGCAATTTTCCATGCAACTGTTCTTCAAATAGAACTTCTTTGGCCATCTACATCCTTCTAAGAGTTTGCAATTTTCCATGCAACTGTTCTTCAAATAGTTGGCCATCTACAGATACTTTAGAACTCCTTTCATCCCACGGTTTCAAAGAATATGATTGACAAGAAAAAGAAACAAATGGATTATTTCCTGCTCTAACTGTTGCTTTTGCCGCTCTATTGTCGATTCTGATAACGAATGGGTCCCAGCTTGTCATTTCTGATTGCTAATAGTTTTTGCCAGCGTGCAAAATTTCAACCAGATAATAAGTGGGTTGTTCTTATTTCCCGTTCGTTTTTTACTTGGGTTTCCCCCATTATTTGGGTGAACAATTATAGTCAATCTATCGTGCTTCCACAATTTATGGGTCCAGTTCTCCAGAATTGGGTTTATTTTGGTTTGTTTTCGTCTTTTTTCCAAGCACAGAAGAAACGAGTTCGGTCTTGGCTTCAATAATGCCAGTCCTTAAATGCTTCCAAGAATTCAGCAAGTGGTCTATCTCTTGTTTATGTAGTATATTTCAAGACAGATGCCAATTACCATAGAGTGACATCTTTTCTACCCACAGTGCTGTATTGACCTGAATTCCATGGGCATCTGTGCCTTGTTTGGGCAGCCATTGCTCTGGAAGATTTTCTTGATAATTTGTTGGGATTCCTCTAAGTTTCTAATAACAGGAACTAGCTAAATTCATCTAAGATAATATCATTAATACATTTTATTAAAGATGGACATAATAGAACTAGAAGGAATCAGGTAGACTAGAAATAAATAGTGGCTTTGTTACTTCTAAAAGAAACATTCATTCTGCCAGGGAGATTATAGTTTTGGGTCACGTAGTCACACTACTTTGACCGCTCATTATTTTTTGTACATGTCAAAAGTTTTGTTTAAATTTATATATTAATTTGATATTTTTGAAAACAAAATAATTTTTCTAATTTTGCAATTCCAATTTCTTCTATTCTCATTTGTTCACATAATAGTGATGTAACTTCTGACTTTTTTACCTTTGTGTATGCCAATCTATTTTGTGTATGCCAATTTATTTTGGTTGTTTGTTAGTGTTTAAAATTAATATATCAAGCTGCAAATTGTCTAACACTGCAATGTAATCTACAGATGCGTGTCATGTGAACTGCCACCACCTTCAACTTGGTAACCTGTAACCTGTGTGTAACCTTTGTGCATCATTTGCAAGCTCCCATCTGAGTAAAGATGCCCGTCCTTCCTACTTTTATTCTTGTTCACAATGGGAACCAAACTCGAATAGCTTCCTACCAATATTCTTGAGAAAATACCGAATTTAGACCTTTTCCCACCCACTTCCATCTCTTTATCTACGCTACACATTGTCTAACACTGCAATGCAGTCTACAGGTGTGTGTCATGTGAGCTGCACATTTTCTAAGATTCAATTTTAGAAATAATTTAAAAAATTTAATCTTAAGGTTGTCAGAAAGTAATCATTTCACAGCCCCTCTTCAAACGGTGAATCGGTGGCCGTCTTGAGGCTTAAGCACTGATCACTAATTTTGTGTTACATATCACTTTTGAGGCTTAAGCACTGATCACTAATTTTGTCTTACTTATCACTTAATCGGTGGCCGCCTTAACCTTTGCAGACCATGAGAAACCATCACCGCTTTAATCAAATTCTTTCAAAGCTCCAAGGGGCAATTTTCGTTTTGTATAAATACCTTGAAAAGGATTGTAATTTAGACAGATCTTGGAAAAACATTTTTGAATAAAATTTGTTATTATGTATTTGCAGCTGTACTATGCGTTGATATTTTTTTTTGTTGAGTTTGTAAACTTGTTTTCTTCATTCCTTGATCAAAGTCGGCATTCGGAGTTTTATTTGTTAAAAACTCCGTGGAGTTCTTTAGTCTCAAAAATTTAGTTTTGTTAAGTTTATGTGTTATGTATTTGTAAATGTCGAACCCCCAATTCCAATAAACATTTTCGCATTCGGGACTTCCTACTTAAATGTGCGCAGAGTTCTCTTGTTATTCCAAACGCTGAAACCCAAAATTGTTGGGCCCATAGCCTATTCCCATTTCGTGAATCGACAATTGACATTTTGTTTTGTTTGTGTGTCGCGTATCCGTAAACCCCGAAATCCCGAAGTCCGATCTACAGTTTGGGCCCATAGCCTCATTTCGCATTTGGGGGATTGTTGTTTTGTTTTGTTTTGTGTCGAGCGTCTGTAAACACCGAACCCCGAATGCAGATTGACCTCTTTTTTTCACATTTGGTATCAAAGTTGCCAGTCTATCCTGTAGAGCATCCTGTCAGTTGCTTATTTCAGTGCAGATAATTCTTGTTGGTGCCCAATTTCATTTTTCTTATTTTTCTGCGTGAAGAGTTTATTTGATTTCCTTCAATTTTTATAAATGGTCGCGTCTCGTAGCAGTGCTTCTCAGATTCAAGTTCATGTTCTGAGCGAGAAGTCATATGACTCTTGGTATATTTGAATGAGGACGATTTTACGTTCTCAGGATTTGTGGACTTATGTTATTGATGGTTATGCTGAGCCAGCTAATTCTGCAGCAGAATTGGCTCTGTCTAATGCTGACCATGTTTTGCTGAAGGAAAATAGGAAGAAGGATAATAAATCTCTTGGATTAATCCAACAAGGATTAAATGAAGCCATTTTTATGAAGATTTCTAGTGCTACATCTTCGAAGATTGCTTGGGACATTCTTGAAACCTGTTATCAAGGTGTGTCCAAAGTGAAGACAGTCAAGTTGCAGAATTTAAGAAGGGATTTCAAAAATATGAAGATGAAGGATAATGAAAGTGTTGATACTTTCATGACTCAAGTGATGAGTGTTGTGAACCGGCGCAGACAATATAGAGATGATGTTGAGAATAAGAGAGTCATTGAGAAAGTGCTGAGAAGTTTGCCCAAGAAGTTTGAACCTGTTGTGGTACCCATAGAGGAATTTAAGGATTTAAGTCTAATGCAAATTGATGAGTTAACTCATTCTCTTGTTGCTCATGAATCTAGAATATCCAGATATGAAGAAGGATCATTGGAGCATGCTTTCAAATCCCAACTGCATATTACCAGAGGGAGAGGCAGAGGAAGGTTTCATACTCATGGTAGAGGAGGTCCTTTTTCTGGTCCAAGGGACAACAGAGTTGAATCAAAGTCTAAGTAGAAGTCCCAGCAGAATCCTCCTAATTTAAGAGGGAGCAGCAGCAAACCCTGGCAGCAAGAAAATCAAAGGTATGAAAAAACTAAAGTACAATGTTATTATTGTAAAAAGTTTGGGCATTTTGCTAACAAGTGTTGGAAGAAACAGGTAGATGCTGGAAAGCAGTCTGCACATATTATAAATGAGTCCGAGGATCATCAAAATCCTGTGTTTTTGACCTGTAATGTCACTCAGGAAAGTGCTAGTGATATTTGGTTTTTGGATATTGGTTGCAGTAACCACATGACTGGTAATAAGGACTTATTTTCTTCTATTGATACTAGTATTCAGTCTGAAGTCAAACTAGGAAATGACTGTAAGGTTACAATCAATGGTAAAGGTGTAGTTCCAGTCTACACTAAGAACAATGAGAGAAGAAATATTGATGATGTTTACTTTGTGCCTGGTTTAAAATGCAATCTTATCAGTGTTGGACAGTTGCTGGAGAAAAAGTATAGAGTGTTCTTCAACAACAAGGTTTGTACTATCTATGATAAATTACCCAACAAACAGTTGATTGCAAGAGTTGAGATGACCAAGAACATAATGTTTCCACTTGTTATGAGAAATGATTTAAGTGGTTCTTTGAATGATTATAAAGCTGGAAGTTTAGATGAATCTTGGCTATGGCATTTGAGATATGGTCATCTACATTTTGGTGGCTTAGATTTGTTACAGAAGAAGCAGATGGTAAAGGGGTTGTCATGTATTCAGTAACCTGCAAGCTCTTGTGAGAGCTATATACTTGGGAAGCATCACAGAGAGAAATTTGTTTCAGGTGTTTCCTACAGAGCAGAAGCTCCGTTGGAAATTGTCCACACAAATTTATGTGGACCTATGTAAACACCTTCTTTAACTGGCTGTGTTTATTTTATGACTTTTATTGATGATTTCAGTAGGAAGACTTGGTTGTATTTGTTGAAACATAAATCTGAAGCTTTTGATGTTTTCAAAAGGTTTAAATCCATGGTTGAGAATGAGAGTGGTCGAACCATTAAAATTTTAAGGTCTGACAGAGGAGGTGAATATAAACTTAATGAATTCATTGAATTTTGTGATCTTTATTTAATTAAAAGGCAGTTTAATGCTCGATATACTCCACAGTAAAATGGAGTGGCTGAAAGGAAGAATCAGACAATCATCGATATGGCTCGAAGCATGTTGAAAGAGAAGCATATTTCAAATGAATATTGGGGAGATGCGGTTCTTTGCTCTATTTTTATCTTGAATAGAAGTCTGACCAAGACCGTCAGGGATCATGTACCTCAGGAAGTGTGGGATGGTAAGCCTTGCAATGTTTCTCATTTCAGAATTTTTGGATGTGTTGCATTTGCGCATGTACTTGTAGAAATGAGGAGGAAGTTGGATGATAGAAGCGAAAGATGTATTTTTGTTGGATACAGTGAAGAGTCTAGGGCATATAAAGTCTACAATCCCATCACCCAGAACTATGTAATCAACAGAGATGTTCAATTTAAAGAAGATGAAGCATGGGATGGAAGTATTGACAAATCAATTTCAGAGGGAGATGTGTTACCCCGTGAAGATGATGATGGAGCTGAGCAGGCTTAAGGAGATGGACAGATGCTTCCACATGCACATTTGCCTGTAGCAAGAAGTCCAACAAGGCAAGCACCATATTTCAACCCATCTCAATTTAGAACGCCCAGAACTCATGAGCGTGGTGAGCCATTTGGACATGGTGGACATCAAATAGATTCACAGGTAAGTAGTGAATCAAATCCCACTTTAGCTTCATTGAGAAACAGATTTAAAGGACATAAGACTAGAAGCTTAAGAGAATGGTATGATCAAAATGAAGAAGTAGATCAGATTTCAAATTTTTCATTAATGGCATGTGATCCTGTAAGTTTTGATGAAGCTGCTAAAGAGGATGTCTGGATAAAAGCAATGGATGAGGAGATTGATTCCATTGAAATAAATAACACTTGGGATCTTGTAGAATTGTATGATCAGAATGAAGAAGTAGATCAGATTTCAAATTTTGCATTAATGGCATGTGATCCTGTAAGTTTTGATGAAGCTGCTAAAGAGGATGTCTGGATAAAAGCAATGGATGAGGATATTGATTCCATTGAAAGAAATAACAGTTGGGATCTTGTAGATTTACCTAAAGGTAAGAATAATATTGGTGTTAAGTGGGTTTATAAGACTAAGTTGAATGGAAATGGTGAAGTTGAAAAGTACAAGGCAAGACTTGTAGCTCATGCGTTTAGTCAGCAACCCGGTATTGATTACAATGAAACATTTGCTCCTGTAGCAAGAATTGACACTGTGAGGATAGTCTTAGCTATTGTAGCTCAGAATAGATGGATCATGCATCATATGGACGTCAAGTCTACATTTTTGAATGGATATTTGGAAGAAGAGGTTTATGTAAGGCAACCTCCAGGTTATGACTTTGATAAACACAGAGATAAAGTTTACAAGTTAAGGAAATATTTATATGGATTCAAGAAGGCATCCAGAGTTTGGTATAGCAGGATTGATGAATATTTGATCAGTGTTGGATTCAACAGAAGTCCAAGTGAACCAACTCTGTATACAAATATAGACCAAAAAGGTAAAATTTTGATTGTTTGTTTGTATGTTGATGACCTGATTTTTATTGAAGATCTATCTGTACATGATTTTAAAAATTCTATGAAATCAGAGTTTGAGATGACTGATTTAGGATTGATGAAATATTTTATTGGAATTGAAGTGGATCAATCTGATGATGGCATTTTCATTTGTCAAACTAACAATGCAAATGAAGTGTTAAAAAGGTTTAGAATGTTGAATTGCAAGCCAACTGCAACACCAATGGCAACTGGTATTAAACTTAGCAAGTATGATGAGGGATCATATGTTGATCCAACTTTGTATAAGAGGTTGGTTGGAAGCCTTATGTACTTAACAACAACCAGACCTGACATTATGTTTGTTGTGAGTTTGATTTCTAGATTCATGGAGACTCTGAAGAGTACTCATTGGCAGGCAGGAAAGAGGATCCTGAGATATGTTGCTGAAACAACTAATTTTGGTATCCAATACACATGCAGCTTAAACTAATGATAGTGATTTTGCAAGTTCCATTGATGACAGGAAGAGCACATCTGGGTATGTGTTCAATCTTGGATATGGAGTGGTGGCATGGGCATCAAAGAAACATCACATTGTGACTCTATCTTCTACTGAGGTTGAGTATGTTGTAACAGTTGTAGCTGCATGTCAAGATGTGTGGATGAAAAGGGTCTTGAATGAATTGTTGCATAAACAGAATGATACAACCCTAATTGTCTGTGACAATAAATCTGCCATTGCACTGTCAAAGAATCGTGTCTTTCACAAATAAAGTAAGCACATTGATACAAGGTATCATTTCATTCGAGAGTTGGTAAATGGAAAATAAATTTATGTTCAGTTCTACAGATCTAAAGAACAATTTGCAGATATATTTACGAAGCCCTTACGAAATGAATTGTTTAAAAACCATAGAAGAAACATTGGGGTCTGCAAGATGTAATGCATTGTTTACAACAATTTTGTTTTACTTGTTTTAAGTTTGTTTGGCTCTAAAATGATTAAGAGGGAGTATGTCAGAAAGTAATCATTTCACCGCCCCTGTTCAAATGGTGAATCAGTGGTCATCTTGACCCTTCAAGACTCGGGGCTTAAGCACCGATCATTAATTTTGTCTTACATATCACTTAAGTGGTGGCCGCCTTAACCTTTGTAGACCATGAGAAACCATCACCACCTTAATCAAATTCTTTAAGAGATTGAAGGGGCAATTTTCATTTTGTATAAATACCTTGAAACAGATTGTAATTTAGACAGATCTTGGAAAAAAAAATTTGAATAAAATTTCTTATTCTGTATTTGCAGGTGTACTCTGCATTGATATTTTTTTGTTGACTTTGTAAACTCGTTTTCTTCGTTCCTTGATCAAATTCGGCATTCAAAGTTTTATTTGTTAAAAACTCCATGGAGTTCTTTAGTCTCAAAAACTTAATTTTGTTATGTTTCTGTGTTATGTATTTGTAAATGCCGAACCACCAATTCCAATAAACCTTATTTCTCATTCGGGAATTCCTACTTAAATGTGCACAGAGTTCTCTTGTTATTCCAAACGTCGAAACCCAAAATTGTTGGGCCCATAGCCTATTCTCATTTCGTGAATCGACAATTGACATTTTTTTTTGTTTGTGCATCGGGTATCTGTAAACCCCGAAATCCTAAAGTTCAATCTGCAGTGTGGGCCCATAGCCTCATTTCGCACTTCAGGGATTGTTGTTTTGTTTTGTTTTGCGTCGAGCATCTGTAAACACCGAACCCCGAATGTCGATTGACCTTTGTTTTTCACAAAGGTTATAATATGTAGTTTCAGAAATAGAGCCACATTTTGAGGAAGAATCCCTCTAGGGAGATCTCTACTACAAGTAGAACAACAAGAAGCAATGATGCTCTGTCAAAAGCACCATTTGTGACATCTTGTGCAGTTGCAACAGTCATCAGCAAGCACTAAGCGCGCTAAGAGAACTAAGACCCTAGAGGTCGTCATCAAAGAGAAAAAGAAGGGGGCAAGAATCCATGGGAGCCACTACACAAGAATGCCTAGATTACTAAGAATTCAAAGTCGCCAAGGAAGGAGAGAGGGCACAAATCGAAGATACGCAAGTCGAGGGATAAAAATTTCTCATATCGGAATTTGAAAAACATTTGTAGAGTAAAAGGAGGAGGGCGAAGAATGAGTATATTGAGAAGGAAGAGGAGAGCCAAGAGGAATGATGATGACATTGTATGGGATTTTACCATGGAGCCTCCATGTACTAGACACCTAGGTTTGGTGGAGGTTCCTTTGCATTTCTCAAAGGTGTTGATAAGGCACAAGATATGGTGGATGCTAGTGAATTCAAGTTTAGTTTATTAGAATTCAATACTCATACTAAGAGAATATGCTTTAAGAAACATGGTTAAATTCTTAGAAAGACTAAGTTAATGAAGTGAGTATGCTTCTGACCAAGAATGTTACTTATAAAAAAGTAGCCTAACATAGAAATGAAAGAGACCAAGAACTAAAACTAACCAAGGGGGCAACCATAGAGAAAAGATGATATGCAATAAAAATGATAATGGTGCCAAGGAATGATTCCAAGTTGCCATCCCTTTCTCGACTCACTTTATTATCAAAATTTCATCATTGGGAAGGATGACCAAATCTCCCATAACCCTGTGTGAGGGTTAATTTTAAGGATGTAAATTTATATTAAAATGTAGAAACGTGGCCTAATCTTACTAGTCCTTAATATGCAAAATGTAAAATGTTTGGCCATAGTTTAGTAAAAATATTCAAATTTCTAAGGATTTTATATAGTTTCTATAAAATTTTAGCGATTTTTAAGGTAAAATAATTTTATTCAATGGAATTTGGGTGAATTGTTTTTAGACAAAATGGAAATTGGCGAATCTTTTTTGTGAAAAATTGTAGTGTTCCCCTCTCCTTGAAAAGAACATTAAAGAACTTAGTAGTCTAGTCGCCCCTCTATACTATAGTCCCATGGGTAAAAGGGGTTAGGAGGTGCTAATGTGAACTTAATGTATATTATTAAAGTGACTTTGATAAAGAAGAAAAAGGGTTATTTGACTTAAGGAGAAAAGAAAGTAATAACCTTGGAAAAGACAATAAAGTAACTCCACTTAAAATTAGAATATGGAGGTATAAAAGAAAGAGAAGGGTGCCTCACTTAGTATGCATGACATTTTTCTCTTATTTCTCTTGAGCTATGCAACTTACGTTTTGAGGGTTTTGAGCGAAAAAACCCTAGAGATCAGCAAGGAGGTGAAATATCCCTCTGTTCATGACCCAATCTTGGCCAAGGAGGTGAAATATTCCTCCCTCGCCATTCTATTCATCTACAAGTTTGATTTCTATAGTTGAAGAAGAGTCAGGGAACAAATATGGATATTTTCTACAGAGAGGGCGCACTATGGAGGAGAAAAAAAATTGATATGGCCAAGGAAAGATAGATTTGCGGCCAAGTTCATTCCAGGAAGGTTTTACAACACCCTACTTCCTTTTCTTATCAGTATTGGGGAGATTTAAGACTCACATCCATTTATTCTTGCATTGGGAGAATTTTTCAAGGAGGAAGCATTGTAGTAGTGGATCCATTGAGTTTGAGGGGTCAGATCTCTTAGTAAAGATGATAAACTCTCCATTGGTGTCAAGAATTCCAAAGTCTATTGATCTAAAACATTATACACAAGGTTGAGGGTCATATCTGAAGAGGTCAAAATATTGAGGGTTTTTGTAGTCTAGAGGGGTGCAACCCTACCAGGTTCAATACCACATCTAGAGGAAGGGAAATAAATTGATCTTGTCTTCTTGCATGCAGTCACTAAGGGTCTAGGAAGGTTCCTTACTACCTCTTGCAACATATGTTGGAGGAATATTCAGTCACCACACTTATATCTCTTATATGTCTCCCAAATATGTGTATCTCTTGTTGGAGGTCAACATATTTACTAAATAAATATCACATATGAAGTTTGTGACTATCTTCTTGTGTACACTGTTAGCATCTTGTTATTTGTATTTTGTTGTTCCAATTTCCATTATTGTATGTTGTAAAAACTTGTTAATCCAATCCATGCGCAAATATGAAGGATAATATGCAAAACATTTGATAAACACAAGCAAACAAACAAACTTAAAACACCAAGTTCCTAGCAATGTTGCTTAGGAACATTACAGTGGTATCAGAGTGAATTCCTTCACAAGTCTATTATAAAACATTGATGACTAGGAGGAGAGGTTGTGGGGGATAGCCTATATTAGGTATTCCTGAAGGATAAGAGATAGAATTCGGTATGGGGGAAACTCATGGGACGAAAAATGGAACATCATAAGAGATAGCTTTCTTGGCCGAAAGGGTGACTCAAACAATGAATGATGCACTACAGAAGAACCAGTTTATTATGCAGTGCAACCTAGAGGAGATGTAGAACCATTTATTCTTGGCACAGGCGGAACTCAAACTATCCTTTGCAAATTTTCAAAGAGGAAAGGAAAAAATGATAGCCTTAATGGAGGAATAGAGAAAACACCCAGGTATTCATTCTCAATATTTTATGGAGCAAATACATGGTAAATATCCACCCCTATTTGATGGAAATCATGATGCTAATGTGTCTCATGGGGGAAATGGGAATCATGAGGAGTCCATACATAAATTTCATGCATAAGGGTATAGACCAAACGAATGTATACCAACCCAATATCACACAGCGAGCAGATCTACTCCTAGACTATACATGCCTACTTTTTTGGATGCACAACGAAGGGAAACTAATGCCTTCAATCATGAGAGTCTAGGGGATGAATGGGAGACCACAAAAAGGGATTAAAATTCCATGAGCATGCAATTTAGGTGACAAGTTTTTATGGGGGATTATTTCCACATCAAGATGAAAATAAAATCTAACGATCATTATAGATGTGACAATGAGCTAGGACACAAGGAAGACATAATGGAGTTGCCAACCTTTGATGGATCAAATAAAATCTCAGCCACAACATGGGTGAAAACGATGGATGCTTATCTCCAATTGAATACCATGGAGGAAGGAAATTCTATCAAGTTTGCAACATTGTGCTTGATGGGAAAGGTGCATGATTGGTGGTTTCATTGGATGACCACCTTGGGACATGAGTAGGTCACTTATTATCATGAATTTACCCAGAGACTCATTGACAGGTTTGACAAAGAGGATCCAAAACTTCATTTCATGGAGCTCACACAGATTAGGAAAACAAGATCAGTTGAAGCCTTCATTGAGGAGTTTTAGATAATGTTTGTTATGTTTCCTAACATGTCAGAATCCATATTACAAATGATGTATATAGAAGGATGTACTGAACCTTTGCAAGGATGAGTTAAGGATTTTAAACATGTAATCTTACAGGATTCCATTGAGTGCACCCAAGATCTAGTTTGGGCAGCTAACAAAAATAAGTTCACACCTAGACCTTCAATCATCACAAGGGGCCAAGATACTACATAGGTTGACAAAGGAAATGGGACCTTGGATGAAGCCACAAGAAGAGAGTTAAGAAGGAAGGAATTACTCTTCACCTACAAAGAACCATCGTAGCCAGGTCAAAGGTGTTTGGGAAAAGGAAAAATTCATTATATAGAAGTGGTATCTGATAGTGAGGAAGAAATAAATGAGGAGGAGGCTAGAGCTATCCATAATATACAAGTGATCCACAGAGAGGAAGAAAAATCCTTGCATGCTCAAGGTGATGAGGTACCCTTACATCAGGATGCAGGACTCAAGAAGGTTATTATTGCATATAAGAGTGGAGTGCATAAGTTTAACACTTTTTGGATGAAGGGAGTTGTACAGGGACAACGTGAAACAATGTTGATCGATGGACGACCTTCTCATAATTTTATTGATATTTCTATGGTAGAGAGAAGACATATTCCTACAGTTTATTTTGAGGGCTTCTTGGTTGAGGTAGCATGGGGACGCACTATGGCTTATGACATGTATATTCCACAGATGAACTTGACATTAGGAAGATAGACCTTGACATAATATTTTTATGTAGTGGACATTCCTGACACTAATATCATATTAGGTGTGCAATGTCTTAGTACATTGGGGCCAATTACCACCAACTACAAAACCATGGAAATGTTCTTCAAAACAGAAGAGGGGAAGAGAATCACGCTTAAGGGGATGACACTGGAGTCACCTAGATTTGTGACAATGTTAAGAACCAAATATCAATATAACATAGAAAAACCTCAGAATAAGTACTCAATGCCTTGAAAAAGAGAAAATTTTAGATAATAAGCCTCTTCGAGGGGGAAACCTCCTTTTACCCCACATAAATGTTCAAGTACAAGATGATTCCTAATGAAAATGTCTCCTTGGTATATATAGGAGACTAGGAGGTATAATTACAACTAATGGAATAAAGCTGACATAAAGAAAATAACATAACTAATCTAATATGCCCCAATTAAGGGGTAATGAGCCAATATTAGGGATTAACATGCCCCTCCCCTTGAGACAAGTGTTTTCCGCAACGCTTGAGTAACTCTGGATGCTTTTGTATAAAATACTCATCTTCCCAAGTGGAATCTTCAGCCGGTAGTTTCCTCCATTT
>JASDQU010270389.1:0-15356 GCA_032191745.1 Picea mariana
CATCATATCATGTTTCACTCAATACAAACCCCTCACATATCCCAAGACCCTTTATTCACCCCCCTGCTCATTGATAAACATTATAACAACTTGTATGGATTGGATTGCATGAGTCTAATACATTTCTGAGCCAAATCTATTTCAGATTTTTAAGAGTTGTCATGTATTGCTATTTAAAAGACTATTTGCTAATCAATCATGCATGCAAGAATGAGTTTTTTCAGCCAAGGTAGCCATGGCCAAGGAAACAAATGGATAGGTAATTGGAACAGAGGCCCAAGAAGGCTCAGGTTCTCTATACATTTTGATTTTGATTCACAAGATGCTGTCCAGTTGTTTCAGGCTAGATTTTTCAATTGTATTGGGCAAGGAGTGGTCCAACCTAGGCCCAAAAGGCCTCCTTTCATAGTTTCACAAATCCCTAGTATCCCTATGCCTCCTCACGTCTCATTGCAACCTGAGGTTACTGAAAATGATGGATGGCAAAAGATTGTCCACCCGATAGTCTCCCAACATTGTGGGTAGCCTAATTTATCCCTACTTGCTCCTCCGCCTATTAACTCCACTGTCCAAGTTTCTCCCCACTGACCAGTGCAATCCTCTCATTCTAGCAAAAGGTTGAAAATCGAGGCCCACCATGCCCTTGCAAAGGAAAATCCACTACTGCCCCTTCCTCACCCTCCAATGGCTCTGACAAATCCCTATCTTCCCAAATGCATTTGAGGGACGATTGTTCCCACGTGATCAGTGAGATTAGGCCTAAGGGCTCGGTGCAGCCAAAGGCAAATTTAGGAAAATCAAAAGGTGACAACAACAATCAAGGAAAGGTTTCATTGCAGAGTGGGAAATATGGTTTTTGATTTTTGATTTTTATCTATTGTTGATGACAATTGACTTCAGAAAAATTTGGACAAAATGTTTTATTTTTGGTTACATGAGTAATATTTTTTGAAAATAATTTCAAATATCATGAGCTAAATTGTCAAATGTGAATATCTGGATGGGAGTCACAAGGAGGTGTGTTTTTCTTAACTAAATAGTTATGTTATGTTTGTTATGGGCTAAAGGGAGTCACAAGGGGTCCCACCTACTAGTTACTATTTATTTATAACCCTTATTATGATTATTACTTCCCCCCCTAACTAAAGTTGGTTGAGTATTTTAATTAACTTAAATAATGAGTTGGGTCAACTACTTCAACCAATTCTAAATTGTTTAAAAGAAAAAGTAAAGGGAGGAACAAAAGGAGGATAGAATCATAAGGATATTGAGGTTTTCTCTTTGAGTTTATGTTGAGATAGTTCAATTTTCATTCATTCATGTTTTCATCACAAGCCTAAATATCTTTTATGATAGAAGGGTCCTAATGTAGACCACAATATTCAGGGCTTAATTACATCATTCAGACACTTGTTTTTCAGAGGTGTTGATCTATATTTGATAGTCTATGTAGACTTGTCTGTTTGTGAATTAGTTTTCATGATTGAAAAAGGCTATTGTGTAGAGTCGAGTGGGCAGCAATGTGTGGCAAGCTGATCCATATTTTAGAGTTCAATTTTGTTTTTCTGTAAGAGGTCCTTTTGTATGTTCCATAGTGGATGTCTAAGTTTGACTTTGGTCCAAAATTTCTGCATGAGATTTTTTAAATAAAATGACTCTTTGGTGAATTTGAATGAAATAAAGGATTTCTTTATGTCTCATCTATATTTATTATCATATTAGTGACTTTACTTCTATCTTTACGTTCATTTCAGAAAATGATATGTTCAGAAAATTACATAAAAAATAAATTTCCAGCAAGCTTGTTTTATTGATAAAAGACTAGCCTAAGCACTCGTAATTAATACTTGTGAGTTAGGATGTTATTTTTTTTGGCTATAAACATAGGGTGATATTCACATTTACTTTGATTTATCCAAGAAGTGTCTGAAAATGCTTGAATAAGATCATTCATATTTTTTCCTCAACATTTATTTGGCGACCATATTGGGGAGATCTTCGATATCTCTTTGGTTAATTTTATTACTCAATTTTCATCGATACATCATTCTTTCTAATATTGATTCTTTGATTGTTTTATTCTTAACGGTTGTTCCTGTTGCAAGGAAGCCCAACATTGAGCCCGGTCTTCAAGATCAGATCAACATTTCTTTGAATTGGTTTAACACCATCTTAGACACTGCCAACACCCGTACTAAGCTTATCCATTCTTGGGCAGCAATTGAACGAGACATTAGTGCTCAAGAACAATTGGAAGCTAGACGTAGACAACCTAGAAATCAACAGTGACCTTTTTGTTTCTTCAAGTTTTGGCCTTCTTTCATGTCCTTAGATTCTCGTGCTTCTAGAAGAAGAAGAGGCTTGTCACCTGAAATCAATCCTATTGCTGAAATAGGAAGGAGAAATGTTGTGTTATCTTCCCAACAAAGTGCTCTACGGAGGAATTTATCTAATTCATCCAACTCGTCTTAATTTCCCTCATCTATCATCCAAATGATGGCATCTAGTGGTGGCTCTGGTGGCACTAGAAGTGCTCCATCCTCCCAATATTCATCGTCATCAACGATTGATAGCTTATATAGCCACCATATTCCTGTCCAATCTACCACAAACCCCACCAAAGTCATTAAAAAGTATGGGATTTTTCAGTTCGAAGAAGATGCCACAACCACACTGTGGCATGTGTCCTCTCCTCTGAACCTAACACCTGCTACTCATCCACTTCCGAAGTTTAAAGATCACCTGCCTAAGTTTTCAGGAAATAACACTGTCAGTACAAATGAACACTTGGTGGAATTTTCTAATTCTTTTCATAACATAGAGTCCAATGACAATGACACTTTCATGCGCTTGTTTGTCAATTCCTTGGAAGGAAAGGCCGCGGTCAACTTCTTTGACCTTCCTCCTAAGATTTTGTCTACTTGGGAGGAGTTAATCTATTGGTTCCAATCCACTTATGAGCAATCTAAAATCCCCACCGAGAAGTTAAGGGAATACAATAATGTCACCTATAAGGATGGTGATACCATCAAGTCTTTCAACTTGCATTTCACCAAGTTATACAATCAAATCCCCAAAGTTATCCACCCTCAGAACCAAGCCACTTTCATGCATTCCTACAATGCATTTCCTTCCCCCTACCATCACAGGCTTGAGGAAAAATCCATTGATAATCTTGGTTCCTCTCTACATGCTTGTTCAGAGTATGAAGAACATCTTGAAAGAATCGATCTTCCCCAGGGAGAATTGGTTAGATAGATAGACATGTCCGCTCTCCTATAGCTAGTACAAGATATGAACAATCATATGATATAGTTTGAGCGAAAGGGTACTGTCTCCCCTCTCACCCCTAGAGCTTCATCCTCTTTTTTGTTGGTTGTGGAGCCTAATTATCTTCCTGATTCAAAGGTCCTTTCTTTCAGCCATGTTTATACCCCATGAAGAATTTACACCCTAGAAGTATGTACATTCTTCCACGCGGGGGAGTGTAGAGGGGGGTTACCCCCTTTGTGGGGTCCGGGGGGGGTATCCCCCCATATGGGGGGTTAGGGGGAAAGCAGGCCTCTGAAGGAAAAATTGCCTTGTAAAAGTATATTGTAATTTCATTGTAAATCTAGACCATTCATTATAAGGTCGCAGATCTAACGATAGAAATTATGTTAGGGTTTTTTTCCCTAGAAGGCAACCCTCTATTATGAGGGAAATGTGTTGCGGCTATGCATTATGGAGAATATTGTATTCTGAGATAGGAGTCTGTGAGAGAAAGAAGAGGAAGTTACAATGGGTTTGTTGTAGGTTGTATCCCTTCATTTGCTGGATAATAATAAAGGAAGGACCTGGCAATTTCTTTGGTGGATGTAGCCCACAATGGGTGAACTACACAAATATCTGTCTCTATTGTATTGTGTATATTCTGTGTCTTGTTTCTGCATTTGTTTTATTTTATTTCTCCAGGGTCTTGTTTTTCTAACATTTTGCACCCCTCTTTAGGAATCTGATTGAAAATATTTTTCAGCCTAAGGCTATCTTGCCTCAAAGTTGGTGTAACGTTGGTGAGGAACACCATGAAGAAACCACATGTGAGGTAAAGAAGAGTGTCAAAGATAAGATCTTTGGTAAAATACTAGAAGCTACTATCACTATCCTAGATTTTGCAGAACCATAGGATGTCATGGTCATCAATACTAGGAAGAAATCTTATTCTCCCAAGGGCAAATTTGATCCTCCTTGCAGTTCTTTTGGCCCAAGTTCATCCTCAACCGCTCCTACTCTCCAAGTTCCTAAGGTTCCTAAGGGTCAAGGGATCACTCCTCCTCTCCCCTCTTCCAAATACAATATCTTGGATCAGTTGGCCAACATCAAAGCATATGCAACCCTTCTATGCATGGTTGTCATCCTTTAACAACAAATGCATATGAAACAATTCATGGAACAAAAATCTTTCATTGTAGACAATATTTCCGAAGAGGTAAACAAAGAGGATTCTTTTGTAAATAAAGTAGGTGTACATAACTTTATATATCCTGTAAAAACTCTCCCTTTTTATATTTTTGTAAATATTATGGATAAGATTTCCCACTGTTGCCTCATTGACGGTGGTTCGGGCCCAAGCGTGATGTCAAAGATTATTATGGAAGAGATAGGCTTGTCTTGCACAAATGAAAACGCCATAAGCATTCTCTCCTATAATAATCTACAAAAAATGACCATAGGTGAGATTAAGGACATAACCTTGGTTTTATGCACTCATCCCAAGATAAGGACAACCCTCAACATTTAGGTAATTGATATGTCTGTGAGAAATTACCCAATTATCTTCAGAAGAGAATGGAAAGCCTTAACAGGTGGATACCTCTCACTCAATGGGACACATTTATCTGATCCTCGGAATGGTAAGAACATTATAGCCCTTAGAGAGAGAAGAATTTCACCCTCCATAGAGAGTGTTCCGCAATCTAGCATAAACTATAGCGAAGAGGACCTAGGAGTGAATTCCATATTTGCTGAAGAGGATAATATTCATTTGGAAAGAATCTATTTAGATGATGATATGTGGCACATGCACTTTGATGGTTCACGCTCTAATGAAGGTAATCGGGCTAGCATTATCTTGGTTTCCTCTACAGGAAGAACTCATAATCTGTCTTAGAGGTTAGAGTTTGCTTGTACTAACAATGTCGCTAAGTTTGAAGATTTATTATTAGGCATTGAAAATGCCCTTAATATTGGTTGTGGTCACCTTTCAGTTTTCATATATTCTGAGCTTGTTGTGAACTCGATACGAAATGTGTGCGCTCCTAGAAACAAGTTAATGGAACGATACTCCCAAACTATTTGGGTTATTATCTCGAACCTTTTATCCTTCAACATCACTCATGTTAAGAGGGAGTTGAATTCAATGGTTGGTCAGTTAGCTATCTTTGCAACTTCTCCTAAACAATGAATTTTACCTCACAGGCCTGACTATTCCTTTCAATCTCTATATCGTCCATATATCCCTAACAATGTAGAATCTTGGCAGGCCCTCCCTAACAATGAGAGAAATTGTTCTTTCATTCAAGATGAACCTTTTAAGACCGAGGAGATTATATCCCTAGAGAACAATAAAATTCCTGAGGGTTTGAGTCCTCTTGAGAGTTCGTTTTCATCGAGTGATGTAGGCAATAAAGAAAAAAAGAAATAAGAGGAGTTACGAAAGAAGGTTATTGAAACCATCCCCCTGAACATTAGGACACCTGAATCTTCAACAAAGGTTAAAATAAATGTCAAATGTTCTGATAAAGAAGAGATGAGCTCTGTCAGGATACTCAGTGGATCTCAAAAGGTTTTTTATTGGTCTTATGAGGATATTTGTGGTTTTGATTCTGGTCTTGTTCAACATACTATGAAACCAGCTAGGCAAAAACAAGAACTTGTTAACTCTGCACTGGAAGCACCCTTTCAAAAGGAGTTGGATAATTTCTTAAAGGCTGGGATTATTTTTTCAGTCCACCCTGAATGGGTTTCCAATTGGGTACCTAATTCAAAGGCCACAGATCATATTAGAACCTGCATTCATCTTCGCACCTTCAATTAGGATATTATGAGAAATCATTTTCCTCCTCTCAGTATGGAAATGGTTTTGCAGCAGGTTGTAGAGCCACAATTAATACTCTTACTTGACAGTTTGTTTAGTTGCAAGAAAACCAAGGTAAAAGGGGAAGATGTTCACAAAACCACTCTTATCACTTATTGGGTTACCATGTCTTACCAATGTCGACTTTCTAGATTACTTGATATAGGTACCACTTTTAAAATACCTATCACATGACTCTCGATGAATTGGTCAATCTCCATATCTATATTGATGATGTAATTATGTGCATCAAGGGGATGATAATTACATCAGAATTCCAAGTTTTGGGTCCTTTCCAAACTACTTTTTTCTTAGACACTAACTCTTACATTTTGAAGGATTTATAGAAGCAATTATTTTCCTACAACACCAACAGTCCTCGCTTGAAATATTATGAGGGACAAGCATGAAAAATTCTAAGGCTAATTGGATTTTCTGTAGATTAGTATCTTAGCTCTGCTTTCATTTCTTCGCTATTTTATTTTCTACTTTACAGTATTTTAACTTATGTTTTCTGTTTCAAATTGTTTCTTGCCACTTCTTTATTTTTGTCTATTATTGTTGCTGTTTTAATTTCTGCATTTTTACTTCTGTCATGATTTTGTTTCCTATCATCTTTTAGTTAACTTGGTCAAGATAGGATGTTGGATCAATTCTTCCACAGTGATTCTCCTACAAAGCATTGTTAATCAATGAAAATCAAGCTACATAGCTATTATGATGTCTCCTCTGAAGGCTCTTGAAATTGTTATATATTTCCACTGTTGTCTTGTAAAGAATTGGTTATCTCTCACTTCTTCTTGCCATTTATTCATCCATTGAGATTTTAATAGCAAGTCTAATTTTATTTTTCCTTACATTGAGAGTATATTCCATTTGAATGATTATGCATACAGTGAAAATAACCCTTCATACTTAACCCTTTTCATGAATTATTCCCAAATTCTCGGTCATCTTTCCATTAATTCCGCTCAGTTCCCCCTGTTGCATAATCTTCCTAGTTATATCTTCTTGGTCTGTGAAACCAAGAGTTCTGAGTTCTAAATATGTTGAAAACAGATTTCCTTGTGGAGTCACCAGTTTGTTGATGATTAAAATTGCAACGGAGTTTTCCCCACAAAGTGTTGCTAAATCCTATTATTATTAAATCTAAATAATACTAGTAGGTGGGACCCCCTTGTAGATTGGAGATTAGGTCTGGTGCTTATATGATGTTGCGCTACTGTTCGACACTGATTACATTGTGATATAATTTTGTTTTATTGGTGATGGATAAGGCATGTTCTGTGGTTTTTCTTCTGCTCTAGGTTCAAGTTTTATTTCACAACGACCTATGTTATCCTTGTTATCAAATCTATCTGTTATTGGATCTATTACTAAGAGACCCTCCCAATAAACATGTTAGCAATGACATACACAAGAAATTGGAAAAGAAATAAAAGGAAATATAAAAGAAAAAGGAAGAAACTAAAGAATGCTATATACTATACTACATGCATCGATTTTTTATGAGTCATTGTTATCCTAACTATTAAGTTAATAGCTATGCATTTTTTTTTTGAGTTATATAGTTGATATGCATGGTGATTATGTTATGGAATAAGTTGATGTGGATCACGCTATTGGTGATGATTCAAACATGGTTTATTGGATTATGTAGTTGATATTTAATATGATCAAGTTGGAAATGGAAGGTATGATGTGGATGGCGCATTTGGCAAGTAATAGATGTAGATTCCAATGCATGGTTTAAATTAATGGTGTTAATGAAAATCTTGTTGGCATGTACTAAGGAGTAAATAAACTATGGGTTGAGGTGACATGCATTTACTGCACGCCACCCTTACTCCTTTCGTTGGCTGCCACCCTAGTTGGGCTATTGTTCAACCTTGTTGTTGGATTATGCTTTGATTTCTTAGCAGAGGGGAACCGCTCTGCCAACTCACGTTTTAAGGTGTTCGATTACAGGTATGCATTTTTTTGGCCATTCATGAATCTTCTCTGGTTATGAAATGATTATTGGCTCAGGTGTATTGGTTTGTGCTTTCCTTAAGTATTGCAACTGTGTAAAATTGTGATTTTGGAATATGAAGTATTGATGGTTTTGTCTGCAATAACATTGGAATCATAGTGTTATTGGTCATCCCAGGTGTTAGCAGTCATAAGGGAACTATGTTATCTTTATTGGTTTAGTTGGAGGGTTTCTATTTGGTCTTTGGTGGTTGGATGTCCTCATGCATTCGTATCGCTATATCCAGTCTTTGGTTTTATGGCTTTTAATGTTTAGAAGCACTCTGTGTCACTACGTCTTGTTCACTTGAGAATTGGTTTGTTTCCACCACTAAAAGTCACACAATGGGTTATTTTGTTCTTTCTTGGCCTTGTATTCACTTCAGCATTGTGGTTATTTGACTGGAAAGCCAAAAGGGTTATACCCTGCATGTGCTAAGTATCATTACTAGGCCGATTGGAGCCTCACTCCTCTATTATAGCCCTCCTATCATGGGATTTGTCACATGTCCACGAATAAGTTGTGGTTCTCTCTGTGTATGCAATGTTGGTCTTGGGGGTTTTCACCATTGAAAGGAGTTGGCTATATCTTTTCCTGTGTTGGTCACAGAGAAAAACATTAACTCTACAGGTCCGAGGGTTAATAGAGAAGATCGGCGTGGCCTGTCGGGTTTACTACTTGGTTATTGTTGGATGGTTGTGTATTTTCGACAAAATTGGGTATAGACTTTCCTAGTTGGTCATGTGACAATCGTATTGGTTTTGGTATCTAGTCACTGCCTGTGTTATTACAATGGATAACCCTGCATTGTTAATTAGATAGTTCACAATACACAATCGATTTCCTTGTGTTTGATAATCTAGTATTCTTTTAATTGAGAAGGTCACACCTTCACTTCGTGTCGATGCATGGGTATGTGTGGTTGCCACAACATGTTGGGTCGATTATTGATTGTTACGACAATCCAAGTATAGGCTTGACATTGAATTGGTTTATTGAATATTGGGGTTGATACACAGTCACTATCTTTTGCATTGAAGATTATTAGGATGTTTAAATCGACGTTGGTTACAATTGTTTAATGATGTTTGCGCATAATGAATGTGTGGTGTTCCTACACCATGAATAAATGGTCACTGTAACATGAGTTTTTTTGGGCCAAATGATTATGGAAACCAGAATGATTGTAGAAAATCCATCCACTATATGCACTATCATTATTTGATGGCATCATTAGGGATGAGCCCGAGTTTTACACAACATGGTTGATTGCATTTTGATTAATTTGTAAAAATCCTGTAGTAAGTTGATAGCTCGGCACGACGTGTTGAGTTAATACTATGACGGTGTGTTTAGAACTGTAAAATGAAAATGTTGGATCGTGTTTTTTTGGGTGGCTTCCCACTGTGTATTATATGGATAATTTGGGTTCCACACTCAAAGATAGTCACAGAGTTTTAAGCACAACTTTGTTGCAATTCGATTATTTGTTTTATTAAGTCAGGCATGTTGTTGCTACCTCATTGTGTTGGATGGATAGCCCAACATTTTGATTATTTAGAGTCACATTGAATTGAGTTTGTACAGTCACAAAATTACACTTGCGTTGATTGAATCATTTTGTGTTTCCATAGCATGGCATGAGTTGGATTGGTGGTTGTTGTTTGATTGTTTAAATGACGAGTCAGGGTTTTACAATTCAAATCTAGATTTTTGGGATGGCTTTCCACTATATATGTTTAACGAATATCATGCATTTTAAATGATAGGCCCAGTTGCAGTGGTAGTATGACTTCATTGTAAATTTTGAAACATGATTTTAGAGTGTATTTTTTGATTGAAGTAATGTGTGGGCAGTGGTTGATATTGATGGTTGACAGAGTGGAAATGGTTACTATTATACATTTGAGAATTGTTATAATAGGCAAATTGGATAAACATAACTCCCTTGCAGATTATGTGGAATGCATACTGTCTTGTGATGGAACTATGTTAGATATTTGACTATGAACAATGAACTAACTAGTACACAATGATTGTTATTGGGTCACAATGATCGTTTGGTTGGTGCATCTCATTTTAACAGAATGACTATATAGATTACTTGATTAATTTTGTGAACAATACCCACTCTCATTTCCCATCATTATTTCATTTTTGTCTAATTAAAACCACATTGCCTTCCCACATTCATTTTTCACTCCCTGTTCTAAAATTGATTATAGTCAAGAAAAATTATGTGTTGAAGCAGTTGGCAGTAATAGTGTCTTGGTTGAATTACAATTATGTTTTCTTTGGTTTGCAGTTGATTGTTGTTGTCTTTGAACAGTAATCATATTTACCCCCCTCATCATGTCATGTTTCACTCAATACAAACCCCTCACATATCACAGGACCCTTTATTCACCCCCTTTCTCATTAATAAATAGTATAACAATTTGTATGGATTGGTTTGCATGAGTTTGATACATTGCTAAGCCAAATATATTTCATATTTTTAGGAGTTTGCATGTATGGTTATTTAAAATACTATCTGCTAATCAATCATGCATGCAGGAATGAGTTTTTCAGCCTAGGTAGCCATGGCCAAGGAAACAAAGGGAGAGGTAATTGGAATAGAGGCCCAAGAAGGCCCAGGTTCTCCATACATTTTGATGTTGATTCACAAGAGCTTGGCCAATTGTGTTAGGCCAGATGTTTCAATTGGATTGGGAAAGGAGTGTTCCAACCCAGGCTTGAAATGCCTCCTTTCCAAGTTCCGCATACACCTGGTATCCCTGTGCCTCCTCACATCTCATTGCAACCCGAGGTCCTTGGAAATGATGGATGGAAAGAGATTGTCCACCCGACAATCTCCCAAAATCATGGCTGGCCTAATTTATCCGTACTTTCTCCTCCACCTATTAACCCCATTTTCCAAGTTTCTCCCCACTCACCAGTGAAGTCCTCTCATGCTAGAAAAAGGTTGAAAACCGAGGCCCACCATGCCCTTGACAAAGTAAAAGCCATTGTTTCCCCTTCCTCACCCTCCAATGGCTCTGACAAATCTGTGTCTTCCCAGATGTATTTGAGGGACGATTGTTCCCACGTGATCAGTGAGATTAGGCCTAAGGGATCGGTGCAGCCAAAGGTACATTCAAGAAAATCAAAGGGTGACAACAACAATCAAGGAAAGGTTGCATCACAGAGTGGGAAATATGGTTTTTGAGTTTTTATTTTTATCTATTGTTGATTACAATTGACCTCATAAAGCTTTGGACAACATGTTTTATTTTTTGTTACATGAGTAATATTTTTTGAACATAATTTAAAATATCATGAGCTAAATTGTCAAATGTGAATATGTGTATGGGAGTCAAAAGGAGGTGTGTTTTTCTTAACTAAATAGTTATGTTATGATTGTTATGAGATAAAGGGAGTCACAAGGGGTCCCACCTTCTAGTTATTATTTATTTATAACCCTTATTATGATAATTACTTTCCCCTCTAACTAAAGTTGGTTGAGTATTTTAATTAACTTAACTAATGAGTTGGTTCAACTACTTCAACCAATTCTAAATTGTTTAAAAGAAAAAGGAAAGGGAGGAACAAGAGGAGGATAGAAGCATAATCATATCGAGGTTTTCTCTTTGAGTTTGTGTTGAGACAGTTCATTTTTCATTCATTAATTTATTCATCACAAGCCTAATTCTCTTTTATGATAGCAGGGTCTTATTGTAGACAACAATATTCAGGGATGAATTACATCATTCCGACACTTTTTTTTTAGAGGTGTTGATCTATCTTTGATAGTCTGTGTAGAATTCTTTGTTTGTGAATTATTTTTCATGACTGGCAAAGGATATTGTGCAAAGTCGAGTGGGAAGCAATCTGTGGCAAGATGATCCAGCTTTAAGAGTTTAGTTTTGGTTTTCTGTTAGAGGTCCTTTTGTATGTTCCATCAGGGATGTCTAAGTTTGACTTTGGTCCAAAATTTTATGCATGAGATTTTGCAAAGAAAATGACTCTTTGGTGAATTTGAATGAAATAAAGGATTTATTTATGCCTCATTAGTATTGATTATCATCTTAGTGACTTTACTTCTATCTTTACGTTCATTTCAACAACTGATATGTTCAGAAAATTACATAAAAAGTAAATTTCCAACAAGCCTTTTTTATTGATAAAAGACTATCCTAAGAACTCGTAATTAATACTTGTGAGTTAGGATGTTATTTTTTTTGGCTATAAAAATAGGGTGATATTCCCATTTACTTTTATTTATCCAAGCAGAGTCTGAAAATGCTTGAGTAAGATCATTTAATATATTTTCCTCAACAATACATAGGCTCAACATCATCAATTGGTAACCGATAACGCATATTATCAGTTGATCACCAGAAAATTGTATAAGTTGGGAATGGATGGCATATTATGAAGGTGTGCACTAGAGAATGAGCGATACCCCATTCTATATGAAGCACATGAGGGTATTGTAAGAGGACACAATGCAGGTAAGGATATAGTGTGCAAAATTCTGTGGGAAGAATTTGGTGGCCCTTACTCTTTGCAGATGCCAAATATTATTTTAAATGTTGTGATGTCTATCAATGGATTAGAACTCCCTGTCAATGGGATATTATTCCATTTTTTCCAGTCACAGTACTAGAGACATTTGAAAAATGGGAAATAGATTTTTTGGGTCCGATTAACCCTCCTACATGTCGAACCATTGCATGATACATTATTACCACTACATAATATCTAATGATATGGGACAAAGCCATGCCCATTAAATATTGTACAACAAAAGAAATGACATGATTCATTTTTGAGAATGTAATTACTAGATTCGTCTATTCAAGGGTGTTTATGAGTGACTAGGGCTCACACTATCTAAAAAATACTATTAAGAAACTCACTCAAGAATTCATGATCCATCACTATAAGAGAACTCCCTATCATCCTCAAGGTAACGATATGGTTGAAGATTTTAATAAAATTTTAGAGCATGCTTTAACCAAAGTTTGTACTGTGTAGCATGACGATTGGGATAAATGCATCCTTGTGGTATTATGGGCATATCGAACAATGTGCAAAAAGATAATGAAGTGCACACCATTCATATTGGTATATGGTAAAGAAGTAGTCATGCTCCTATAATTTGTTATTCCTTTCCTCCATTTTTCTCTAGAGACCCAGATGACAGATGAATAGTCCCTTCAACAAAATTTGGATGATCTCATCGAGCTATAAGAGGACTGCATGATGGTTGTATTCAACAAAGTGGTAAAAAATAAGAGACAAAATGCATGACATGATCACCACATCACCCAGAAAAACCTACATCCTATATCTTTAGTCTTTTTATATTATAATAAATATTTACAACACCCTTGCAAGCTACGTATGTGTTGTTCGGGTCCTTTCCATTTGGCATACATTAGTGTATTGGATGTCACCATTGGATGCATTACAGGAAAAATTGCTCAAAGAATGTATTAATGACAATAGGTTGAAAGTATACTACAACCAGTAGGGGTCAAATTCCATTTAGCTCCCCATCCTATCCTTGAAGTTATGTAGAGTAGGGTTAGCATAGGATATACAATAGGTACACGAGTACATAGTTGACATAATTTTCTTCTCTAGAAACATAGTGTACACTCTAGTCACATAGGAGGATTGTTTAGAATGAAATTTTTTTCACAACTTATAGATTTCGAATTCAGGTCAAAGTTATGGCCTTCATTCAAAGTAATAGCTCTAGAATGGGATTCACACGAGACTGGTTTGAACTACCTACCTCTACATTTCACTGAAGCATCAAGAAATAATATTAAGATGGATCACCCATAGCCTTTTTATGTAATAAAATATGATGCCACATTCCAAAAGCCACATTACTAGAACGGTGGATTTGAACCGTTATCTCTCCATCTATGACACTTCACCGAAATTCTATACATATTCCCTGATCAATCTCTCTGACTGGTGTTGATGTTACTGTATCTATGGGAGGTATTAACCTCCATGTGTAACCTTTGAATATAATGGAATATTCCAGAAGCAAGGGAAAGCCTAAATAGATGTGTGAAAACCCTAGAAGACACGTCGACCTAGCAGAATAAATAATATTAGAATATTATCTTTCAGAAAGATAATTCGGCTCCACAAGAAAAAGATAAAAAAAAATATAATTACCAAAAAGTCAGGTCGGCCCAGCTAGAAAAGTCACTAGACAGATTAATATAAATAGAGGACGATTTAGCTCACTGTACACCCAGTCAAAGCAAGTCTTATGGAGCGTTGCAGTTGCAGCTACAAGGAGGAATAAGGATGTATGGTCATCTCTTGGTATTGGTCTCTCTCTAAGTGATATTCTTGGTGATATTCTTGGTAATACTCTTGGTGATATTCTTGCTAAGTATGGCGCAAGTTTGATAGAGTAGTGCAGTTGAAGGTTATCTTACAATATTTCATGGAGGCTACCATGGAGATGTATTTGTTTGTTCCAAATAAGTTACTATGGAAGAATGATTGATCACAACACTGGAAGAGTGTTGAAGAATGTTGGTTGCTATTTTCCTTTGTTATTGTTCTTGTTCCAGGGATGTCACACGTGATAAGTCTAGGAGAGATTTACAGTGACAGTTGCAAGAAGATGGTCTCACAAAGTATCAATTATAAAGGAAGTAGAAAAAGAGAGAAGTAAAAACCATATTCCAGTTACAAAACCTTCCAAATTTGAAGAAGAATTCAAGGAGAAAGAATAAAAGGAAGTTGTGATGGAAGAATACCAATCATGAAAAATGATGTATGGGAAATTGTGCCTAAATGGATTTACAAGATAAAAAATGTTGTGGATATAAGTGTCGATAAATACAACGTCAGATTTGTGGCTAGAGGATTCTCTCAGCAGGAGGGAGAAGATTATGATGAGATTTTTTCTCCGATTGCTAGATAGGCATCTATTAGAGCCATCATATCTCTAGAAACATCAATGGGTTGGAGTTTACATCAGATGGATGTTAAGAGTGACTTTCTCAATGGAGTGATAGAGTGTTTTAGGATAAATCCGTAAGTGCGGACACAAATCGATCTCCCTAGATCCACCTGGATCTAGAACAAAACAAGACAGAATATATCGCTTTCCCTAGATCTAAAGTATTGAATGGACAAGAGAGAAAAGGATGGTGTACTTACTTTATAAAATCTCTCCTTTAATCTCTGTTGTTCCTCGCTCTACTA
>JASDQU010270390.1:0-12027 GCA_032191745.1 Picea mariana
ATTTCAATGAAGACAATAAGGCTCAATACCAAGAAACTTTTGCAAACCCTATTTGATGAAAATTCCTAAACAACCAAGCAATCTAAAATTTTTGTGAGGCAAAGATCAAAGAACTTAAAGGAAGGAAGAACCAAGGGATCCTATTAACCCAAGGGGACCAAAACTAGGAGAAAATTTGCAGACTCAAGGAAGAAAAATAAATGAGTGATAGCTGTCAAATTCTCAATCCAAACAAAGTCAAATACAATCATGAGTCTTTGGGAAAAAAACCCCTCAAAATCAGTCCAAGAATGAGCAAGCAGAAGGAGGCAAAAATGAAAAAATAGGGTTGGCACCCATGTTCTCAAGGAGAGAGAGAACCATTTATGGGAATGGAAATCTATAGGAGGCCATGGTGGGGCTCTAGTAAAATAATGACACCCTCTACTAGGCCTCTGGGGAGCACTAGTGAGGGTAATGGTGACTTGGTGTGAATTGTAGGGGAGTGCCACCCTTCTGAAAAATTCAAAAAATTGCTCAAAAAAGGCTAAAAAATCAGAAAAACCAATCAATGACTCTGTGATCTCTTCAGTGAAGAAGAGGGAATGGGATGTATATCAGAATCAAGAAACAAACAATATCTAATGACAGACAAAGGATTAAGGTGGTCCAAGGAAAGACTAGTCAAAGTCCTTCCCCAGTGGAGTCGTCAATTTTCGTTACGAAATGTTTTGTCTATGGATAGATGAAACCTCCATTGGATTAATAGATCCCTATACCAAGACATAAACACTACAAGTGAACACTAACATCCCGTTGAACTCATTTTAACTTATCAGAAAGAGAGAGGGAGAAAGGGCATGATGTACCTTGTTTCGAAGTTTTTCCTTAATGGTTCTGATCCGTGAGCTTGACTTCAAACTCCTTGGTGAAACTCGATACTTGCAATAGGAAAAAAAGTGAAAAAAATATCTTCTACTCTAGTTGATTAGTTCAAACAAATTCATCTACGAAGATTGAAGGAATAGTAAACAAGCACATGCAAGAATACACAAGCTTGAAGGAAATAGGCCAAGTATATTCAAATGAGAACCCAAAGAGAATAATTACAGACCATGATTAATGCAACAACAACATATACAAGTTCTCCTCATCCATTCCTTGCATGAATCTACCAATATCAAAATGATGATACTCTGACTGATTACCTCTCCCCTTCACCTTGGAAAGACCTCAATATATAGGCTTGAGAGGTATAACCACCATGAGAAAATGAGTGATTTTGTTGAATATATGGATCCTTGAGGTTAGTATATGATCCTAGGATTAACCCAAAGCATGAGGGTCGAACATAACAAACCCAATCTGAGAGAGCTGGCCCATAGAATTAGGTGGAGGACATCCCCCTTTCCCCTCAACAAGAATTGTGCTGCCCCATAGTGAGATACAAGGTTCCATATTACCAATGGTGCTCCCCTAACATGTCATAGGGGGCATCATGACACTCCCCCATCATGGACAGGGGGTGCCACCCTTCATAAATTCTCAAAAAAAGGTCAAATTTTCCAAGGAAAAAGTGTGTTTTGACCTAGAAATGATGGGTTACCTCCTCTCATATGAATTAGGGGTCATGGAAAATTATTTTCATGGTTTCAAGGGGTGGTGACACCTCATAAAGTGAATTAAAATGTGTTAGGTGCATACGACACTTGCAACAGTGCATGCGACACTTACCGAGGTGGATACATCACTTTGCGACACTTAGGGTGCGAAACACAAATGTGACATTTTGGTGTGTAACATTGGTTCGAGGAGAAATGGTGTGGATGAAGGGAGTTCAGATTGGAAATCTGTATAAGTTGCAGGGAAGAACTATTAGTGATGGCTACAATAGTTCCATTATTCATGATATTGGAGCCAAAGAAGAAAAAACTCCTATAACGTCTAGAGAAAAACTATGTTGTGGCATCAAATACTGGGGAATATCAAAGAGAAGGGCCTTAGACTACTACATGGTAAAGGTATGGTTGAAGGTATGTCTAACTTCTCTCTGGATTTTGACTTCTGTGAACATTTCATATATGGGAAGAAGAATCAGGTAATGTTCCCCTCTGGTACAATGAGGGAAGAGGGAATTTTACAATTGGTACACAGTGAAGCGTTTAGACCTATGTCGGTTCCATCACTAGGAAAATATGTGTACTATATCTCATTTATAGATGACTTCTCAAGGAATACATGGATATATTTACTTAGGAAGAAATATTAATTGTTTGAAATGTTTAAATAGTTTAAGGCTCTTGTGGAGAATAAAACACAAAAAATAAATAATTTGTCGAGGATGGATAATGGTGAAGAGTTATACATAAATGAATTCGAATAATTATGTAAGAAGTGTGGTATAGAAAGGAAGAACACTGCACCATATACACCTCAATATAATGGAGTTGCAAAAAATATGAACATGACGTTGATGGAAAAATAAAGGTGCATGCTCAGTGGTTTCAGTTAGGACAAGAATTGTGGGTAGAGGTAGTGGGTATTGCATGTTACTTGGTTGATCAATCACCCTCATCGGCACTGGATGACAAGAATCCAATGAACTTTATAATTTTTTACATAGCATATATAGAAACTACATCAACCTATGGGCCTTCAACCCCTTCTTCTCATGAGAGAATGGACCATGACCCACCACCGAAGTTTAGTACACTATGATAGGCTCTAGGATGGAAATTTTTAAGTATGGTTTGTAACATAATGTTACCCTTGTGAGGCCCCCCCATTAATACTCATTTTCTCTGGGAGGTGATAAAAAAAGGATAGGGAACAAAATTTGACCACCAAGGTGAAACAAGGCAACACACATAAATTCCAAATCCAATGATCCATTATCCAACTTCAACCAATTATCCTCATCCACATGTACAATAAATTAAGAACAACACTTCACATGGAACATACCTCATGGTGATGATGGATTACCATCTCCCATAAACTACATTGTCTGGATGTTATAAGCTTGGTTTATTTGTAGCTATAAGAGACATCTGAGGGGGTCTACTAGGATACCATTTGTGGACATGCTGATCATAATCATGTCCGATATCATTGTCTCCATTGCAGGTCATGAGACATGATCTCCTCTAGTTACCTCTAGACATGGTGGGGGGGGTATATGGATCCAACATGGGGACATGTGCTCACTGTAAAGAATATGAGAACCTCAACATCTCTAGTTGTCCAAGACCTACAATCTTCCACCCACTTCAAAAAATAAAACGCTTTAGAAGTATTGACCGATGGATGTGATCCACCAGGGTCAATAGTAAATTGAAATCATGCTAAAAAAAAATCACTATACATGATGAAGTAATAATACAATGATTAAATGCAAGTTCCTAACATGTATGCATTATATACAAATGAAATTCAATATATACAAGAAAATGAAAGACTAAACTAGCATGGATGCATGATGCAAAGTTATACACAAATGCAATTCAGGATGAAAATTCCCTACCTAACCTAATCTATAGTACAACTAAAATGATTGGTATAATCATACAATTAGTGAAACCATCCCAACAATGTATCAAAATATCTACCCTTGTGCTTAATAATGAAGCAAAATAAGGACAAGTTAAGCACCAAAATATCATGAGTTGAAACAAACACTACATCATAACCAGCCATAAAATCCAACTCATGGAAGTGGGTAGGTGGGACAAATTCATGCAAGGAGGCATCGCCACAATATTTCCCTATTCATCCCAAGACAAATCTTAAAGAGGCATGAAAATGTTGATCCTCATCCTCAACTATAAGGATATCACTCATAGATAGAGAAGGGATGAGAAAGAACCTAAGGAACACTCTAAGGTTTCCCATAGGACAAGAGAGGGAAATATAAGGGATCAACCCAGGCCTAGAGAAAAACAATTTCTCCCAACCCAAGGTCTGTTGGCCTTGTGTGTGAAACTGAAAACCCTTGCAACAAATCATAGGTTGAAAACCACTTTTCCCCATAGTTAAATTATCATCAGGAGAAGAAATTCCAACCATATATATGGGGTATGTGTTATATTCTTTGCATGACTAGACCTAGTTTCCACATTGCTTCGGGTATGTGGGGGGGTTTGGGGCCAGCACCCCCGAAACAAAATTGGCATTTTTTGCATGTGTTTTTAGTGGTTTTTTGACACATGATTTTTCATCAATGGTTTTCTAATTCCGATTAAGGAATTAGGGTTGTTGACTAATCTAGGTCAATGTATTATGGGTTTTGGATGCTGCATGATCCTATATATGTATGCATGTATTATATTGTAAACAATGAAGATATGATGAATAGAAGATTAGAGGTGCAGATCTAAACATGTTGTTGGTTTTCCCAGTTTGAGTTTCTAGGGTAAAATCTCTATGTAATGTGTGTGTGTGTGTGTGTGTGTGTGTGTGTGTGTGTGTGTGTGTGTGTGTGCATGCATGCCATTATATCATTTATGTTTTTCTTAATTAAAACAAGCTTGCACAAAAATAGTTCTATTACAAAATTTCAGAAAATTCTTTCTCTCCAAAACCATCGACCTTTTGTCCCGGGTCGATCCCTTTATTTATAACAAAAAATAACTAAACTAAAAATAGCTACTAGAGTTGTGTTAAATTAAGAAAACGCCACGCGGAAGTTTTATCTATTTGTTCTCTTTTGCTCGTCTAGTGGTTTCACTATAGTGGATGTTTCTTCTTGTAATCTGACCACTTGAATAAGATATCTTCGCATGTGTTTTTATATGGAAACCTATGTTGATCCATCGGAGCGAAGAAGACCTATTTTATCTCTACTGCCCGTTCCTTGTACCTGATTAGCTTATCACTTAAGTGTTGTTTATCCATATTTTATGAGAAGAACAAAATGAATAAGCTGAAACTATAAAATGTAGCAGAAAACAAGCTTGCTAGAATGGTGGCGGCTTATCTCTGAGAAGAGATGTGACGACTGCTGTCATTCGCAAGAAGATCAGTACAATGAGGATTTGAAGGAATTTTTACAATAAACAGGTATTTCAAAAACCTTATACATCCAAAAAATTAACCCTAGGAGATAAAGCACCAAAAGTCATGTGGGCCCCATTAGGGTAAGTTAGTAGATCAACTTCCCGGGTCATAACTTTTTCATACGATCTCCATTTTAGGCACACGATAGACCGTCGAAAATGTATCTCCAAGGAATACACATGTTGCTTCAAAACTCAAACTCCATCGACAATCTAACTATGACAAGGCCTAAAAACGTTTTTTAGGGCCTCAAAACGACCCCAGAAGTCAAGGACCCAAAAACCAGGAAATAAATACCAAACTAGAAAACTTCCAAAATGAACCAGTTGGAATAGGTGGGAGGGCACTAACATATATATGGATCAATCCTCCCCCATTAGGAAGAAATGGTCTCCATTTTATTGAGTTCCCCCATCATATGAGGAAAGTTCTGTTGAATTTGGCCCCTGGTGAGCCACTTGCCTTGGTGGAGGAGTTGCCCTGCTTTGACAACTCGATAAAGCTGGATCCTTTTATGGTTGGTTCCCTTGAACTGTGTGTCCAAAATTGGATCACTGGATTCCTATTGTATATAGTAAAAGTTGAGCTCTTTTGGTGTCAACTATTCTACTATCTCTGAGGTGTCCAATAATGGTGGGAAATAAGAACGAAGGAGATCCACATTTAACACTGGGTGAAGACCAAGGAAAGGAGGAATGTTGAGCTTAAAAGAATTATCACCCACAACCTTGGTGATGGTGTACGACCCATAATGGAGCAGGTGAAGCTTCCGATGGGGCCCTGTAAGGTGTTATTTCTGTAAGTGTAAGCAAAGTTTGTCTCCCACCTGAAACTTATGTGGCACCTAATGTTGATCATGGTGCTACTTGTACTTGGCATTAGACTTGTGTAGGATATCCCGAACCTGTTGTCAGATGTGTTGGATAAGCTCAATGAACTGGGTGGCTTTGTGAGCTTCAGTTGGAGCAGGAGATGTGTCGGCCGAGGTAACCGCAAGGGGCAGTGCAACATCTATGGGACCCAATGGTTGGAATCCCAACCCCACTTGAAAGGGGATATGGATGGTTGAGATATCTAGGGATAGATTGTAGCTATGATGAACATAGGTAAGAATATCATCCCATGTGTGAGGGTTCTTGGAATTGTACATGCGCAGGATATGCATGATCATTCGATTTACGACTTTGGTTTGGAGTTCTATCTAGGGGTGGAAGGCCATGGATTTGGTGAGCTTGGTGTCCAACAATGACCAGAGGCTCGACCAAAATGTGCCGAGAAACCGACTATACCAATATGAGACAATGGTTTGTGGGATTCCAAAATGTACCCAGACTCGTTCAAAGAAGAGCTTGGCAGTGGCCTCTACTGTGATGCTCTTCTTGAAGGCGACCATAATATCCATCTTAGAAAAGAGATCAACAACCACAAAAACATAGTGATTTCCCCTCTTGGTGGATGGGAGGCCCGACATGTAGTCCATTTAGATGTATTCCCATGGTCTGTCAGGATTAGGCATAGGGGTGTACAAGCCTTATTTCTTAGTGGTCGGTTTGGAAATAGCATAGGCAGTGCAAAACCTGATATAATTGCTGACATCATGTCGAAGTTTCAACTATTAGAAATGTTTCTGCAACATTTCCATTGTCTTTTTGACGCCAAAGTGTCCTACCACCTGACTGTAGTGGGATTCCCAGATCATCTTCACTCCCTTGCTTGATGGAACGTAGATATGGCCCAAACGACACAACAACCCATCCTGAATATGGAAATTAGCGACAACTGCATTTGTGCCCAACATTTGGTAGGTGGTGGTAAAGTCTGGGTCTATCTCATAGAGTTGGGGCTATCCATAGGTCTCATGGCCGCAAGAGTCTAGCACCGCAGTGAGTGCCATGATTGGCGTTCTGTTGAGTCAATCAATGAATTGGTTGGTACTTCCTATTTTATACTTGATGTTGAGGTGGAATTGCCACAATTATGTTGACCACTTCTGATGATGGTCATTTTGCAATTTTCCTTGTGTATGCATGAATTGCAGTGGCTTAAGATCAGTGTGGATGACTGTCTCTGTCTCCTTCCCAAGAATGTAATGTCTCCACTAGTGCAAGGCTTTCACAATGGAGTACATTTCTTTGTTGTAAGTAGGGTACTTATGGACAACATCTGATAGTGTCTCACTATGATAGGCCACGAAGTGGCCGTTCTTAGTGAGAATGATGCCCACAACATAGTCTAAAGCATCTGTCTTAATCTCAAAGAGATACTGCAGGTCTGGTAATGAAAGAACTAGGGCTGAGCACAAGTGCTGCTTCAAATCATCAAACACTTATTGTTGGGACTGACGCCACACAATTTTTGTCTTACCACCACCCCTGGTTACTTGGCTGAGGGCCCATGCAATATGGGAGAATCCCAACACAAACCTGTGGTATAAATTGATAAGGCCCAAGAATCTTTGAAGCTAAGTGAGCGTGGTTGGGGTTAGCCAGTCACATATGACTTGGATATTGGTTGGATCCACATGTACACCATTTTGATCAATGATGTAGCCCAGGTAATGGAACCTATCCATGTCGAAGGAGATTTTTTCCAATTTAGTGTATAGCTTGTGTTGTCGCAGAGTGTGCAGAACATGATGAATATGCTGCAAGTGTTCCGCCCAAGTCTTGCTATAAATGAGGGTGTCATCCAAATACACCACTACAAAAGTATTGGTGAATGGTCGCAAGATATTGTCCATCATCCTCATGAAAGTGGCTGGAGAATTTTTCAAACTAAAGGGCATGACCAACCATTCAAAAAGACCTTCCTTTGACTTGAAGGCGGCCTTCCATACATTTATTTGTTCTATCGGGACCTGGTGGTAGCCAAACTTCAGATCAATATTACTAAATTATTTTTCCCCTGTGAGTTGATGAAGGAGGTCGTCGATTCAGGGAATTGGGTATCGATTTCTGACTATTATTTTATTCAGGGTCGGGTAATCAATGCAGATTTGCCAGGTTCCATATTTCTTCTGTACCAACACAATTGGGATCCCACAAGGTGATGATATGGGATGGATGTGCCCTCTGTGGAACATTTCTTTGATCTGTCACTTGATCTCCTCATTCTCTAACATAGAGTGGTAGTATACTGGCCCATTGTGAAGCAATGCACCAAGGGTCAGATCGATGGGATGCTTGACTCGACAATGTAGAGGTATCCTGTAGGTGAGGATAATATATCCGAGTATTATTCCACAACCTTATCCACTTACTTCTTCTATGTGGAGAGGTTGGTTTTGGAGGCCCTGGATGTGGCTACTATTTTTCGCTCATTCTGAGAGTGAATCACGAAGAATAAAAACTTCCCCATCTGAGAGATGACCTTCTTGCATTGTTTGGAAGAGATAAAGGAAATAACACTAGGTGGGACTACCTCGGGTATCATGAACAATTATTGTTCAAAGTAATAATAACAATGTGAGGCCAAGACTCATAAACAACATGACATTTCCATAAATACAGTTGTCCCAAAATAACATTAAGAACTTTGAGAGGAGAAACATCACAAAATTACTCGTATTTGAAGGGCTTGATGTCGTATAACAAGAGAAATTGTTAGCTGACGCGGATATCGCTTCCTTGGTGGAGCCATCCAATGGTGTAGGGTTATGGGTGCTGTTTTGTCGGCAGGCTAAGCTGCTTGACAACCTCTACTAAGATGAGGTTGTTCTAACTATTGCTATCAACGATGAAGTGTAGCGAGGTACCCTTCACCTACATCTATGAATGAAAAAGGCACTTGCCTTCCTCTGGCTCGTTTGGTTCACCGAGCTGGAGCTTGGTGGTAGCAACAATAGCATTGGGTTCTGCGTCAATGATATATCTCTCCCTTTCTGTTTTTGACTTAGAGTCATAACCCACATCCGATTCAGAGTCTTTCACCTCAGCCACCAATGACTTCTTTGAGCGGCAATCAACAATGTTATGCCAGGGGATATTATGGAAGTCGCACCACTTCCTGGTATCTTTCTTTGTCTTTTCGGTGTCCTTCTTTTCTTGCGGCTTGGAATGGTTCTCCTGAGGCTATCCATCTTTGCTATGTCCTTTGTTCTATGGGTTGGGGCCACCCTTTCTTGGCTTTTGCTATGAGGGGTTCCTAGGCCCAAATTTCCACGTCTTTTGTTTGAGCTTTTGCTCGATTTTGTTGGCATATTGGTAGGCTGTGCCCAAGGATGAGATTTCTAGAAAATCCATTTTAGTATGGATGTATCTATGCAGACCACCATGATACTTGAGCACCATATGTCACTCAGAATATTTGATAAGCATCTTGGTGAGCAAGATATGGAATATATTTGTGAACTCAGTCACTGCTTGGTCTCTTTCCTGCCGCAGTGTGGTCCATTTTTTGTACAGGTCATCATAACTTCCGACAGGGCAGTATTGTTACTTAATAGCATCCTAGAAGGCTTCCCAGGTGACCATGACTGTAAATTTTGAGGGTTCCTTTATTTCCTTTTGCTCACATAAATTTTCTCACCAATCTTTGACATGGGGAACAACTTTGAGGATTGAAAAAGTAATATTTTCTCTATTCGAGAATTTATGGACAAAAAAATACCCTTCTAGTAGATTCAACCATTTGTCTACAACATCTTTGTCTATCTGACCTTAAAATATAGGAATATCAAAGTTGATTTGTATCTTGAAGGGGGCAGTGCCTCCGTTTGAGGAAGATTAGTCATCTGTTGGTAGCCACCGAAGGATTTGCGCAAAAATATCCATCATCTCGCTCCTCTGTTGTGTGAGGGATTCCTCAAGGAACATTTTGAAAGGATCTCCTGTCCCATCATATTTATTTTCTCCCGCCATGAGAGGTTTATTGGGCATGAAAGAGATTTTTTTCTCAAGAGAAACAAGCTCGAGACCCAATTATTTGTACCTGAAGTCATTGGGGACATGCATTAAGAACGACAAGGAGCAGACCGCTCTAATACCACTGCTCCAGATTTTATGAGCAAAACAAAATGAATACAAATTATTATTAAAATATTTTTAACATAGAATAATAGATATACAGTAGAGTTGGTTTCTATTCAATAAGGAAATAAGCTGAAACTGTAAAATGCAGTGGAAAACAAGCTTGCTATAATGGTGGTGGCTTATCTCTAAGAAGAGATGTGACAACTGCGTTCATTCGCAAGAAGATGAGTACAATGAGGATCTGAAGGAATTTTTACAATAAATATGAATGTCAAAAACCCTAGACATCCAAAACCCTAACCCTAGGAGATGAAGCACAAAAATTCATGTGGGCCCCATTGGGGTAAGTTGGTACATCAACTTCTTGGGGTCACAACTTTTGCATACGATCTCTGTTTTAGGCACATGATAGTCTGTTGTAAAGGTCGATCCAAGGAATACACATGTTTCCATTAGATAGTAAATTTGTCTCCATTTTGACTATGGCGAGCCCTAAAAATGCTGTTAAGGGCCTCAAAATGACCTCGAAAGTGAGGGACTCGAAAATTAGGAAAAAACTACCAAACTGGAAAATTGCCAAAATGAGCCAGTAAGAATAGGTGGGAGGCCACCAAAATCCATATGGATCAGTTGTAGGATTGCGAGTGCTTTCATCGGTTGTTCCATGAGCTTCTTTACTTGACCTGGTGTCATGCTTGAAATTTGCAAAATCTCTACTTCCCATGCTGAGTCTTGCTCTGTATGTCGCTTGACTATGTCATGCAAATCGACAAAATCCTTCGGTGAACCAAACTCTGGCAGGTCAATGATTTTCATCTCCAGATTTATTTTCTCCCAACTTTTCTCGCACTCTCCCCATCTTTCCTCTATCTTCCCTTGAGGTTCCTGGACCATACTCAACCAGTATTCAACTGCTTTCCTAATTCAAGAGATGTTGTTATCCATCAACACTCAGATGCCATGCTCTTTTTTGTCTCATCCTTTATGCACTTTTCTCATGTAGTCGATCCACTCCAAGGCTTGATTTTCCTTATCATACCATCTATGTACGTCCTTACAGGTTTCTAGCCCCATGAGGGTATCTTCTTGAAAATCGACTATGAAAATGGTGAAGAGATTCCTTTCTCTTGTGAATTGCACATACGTTTATCATAACTCACTCTTCAGGAGTACTACTGCATGTGTTGAATTCTATTAATACTCTTATTGATGGCGCTGATGGTCCAACTCTTTCTTCATAGTGGATATCTCCTTTTCATCCTTTATTTCCCTGTCCAAAGTAGCATCAGTTATAACCATGCCTACTCTAATTAGCTCAATCATCTTAGCATTTTTGGTATCCAACAATGTCTCCTATGTGGTGGTGAGAGGTGTTCTATCGAGCGTGAGTCTCCTTTTTTTGTTCGTTCTTATCATCACAATCTTCCTTTTTCTATCATAAGAGATCACTTGTATATCGACGAATTCATCCACTTGTTCAGGAATTTATTGATCTCCCCAGGTCAACATGTTTCCTAGGACTCCTATAGTGTAGAAATGTTCTATGATTGGTCCTTGTAATTCCTTAGTAGAGAACATTTTTATATGCTCTGGTAACTTGGCCTCCTACTGGTCCTCATAGAATGATGAAGTATTTTTCCTAGCTAGGAAGATAGGCAAAGAATTAACCTTAGCTGGGGGGTCGGCCATTGAACTGTCAATTTTTGGTTGTTGCATTTCCTCTTCCTATTCAACATCACCCAAGTCATTCTTGGAGATATCCTTCTAAAGCTGTGTTCCCACTTGGTCAGAGAATTCAGTCTCGAGAGTACTTCTAGCTTCATGGTCACCTTTGTTGGATTACTGAGAGGGGGGGTGAATCAGTAATAGAGAAATTTAATAATTTTTAACCATATAATCCAAGTGTTATATCAATGTTTCATTATCATCCAATAACTGGAGAGTAAATAAACAATGAACAATCATAGACATACACAGTACACTAGTGTTTTACGTGGAAACCCAAATCGGGAGAAAACCACAG
>JASDQU010270391.1:11354-23018 GCA_032191745.1 Picea mariana
TTGACTCCATTTACCCTAAGGCACTAGTCTAATTATCCAATGTTGAGTCTCTCTTGTCAAAACAAACCTTTCAAACTTCCAAATTTTGAAACCCTAACTAACCCTAGCGACTTACTAACCCTAATTTGTTGATGACGTCATGCCTATTTTAAGCTCTTGGCTGGTGTAAAAATTGTGGCTAGGTCATCAAGTGATAGACTTTGATGTGTAGATAAATTTCATTGGATTATTTTGCAAAACGTCCACCTCATTGCCTATCAAACTAACCCTAGAACTAAGCTGACGTCACCCTTAGTATAGTGACGCAGCACTCTTGTATTGAATGAGCAAGTGATGATATTTTATGATAATTTAGGGATTGATTATATGCTTTGAATGTTATATCATCTCCAGTGTTTATTGACAAGTGATATTATAAGCCATAGCCTTTATTGCAATCATTGACTTCGTCAATAATTACTGTTATTTATGCTCATGTGTATTACATATTGATAGTCATTGACAAATGAAGCATTAACCACTATTTGCATGTATTAGTTTTATTGTTTCCTTGTCTCGCAAACAGGTGCCTATCTTGTGGTTTATCTTCTCTTTGACTATTTTCTTGGCGGTAATCTGTGAAGGGAAAATCAACTTTAACCTCTTGAGCCTTAATCCCTTGATCCTTTTCCTTTCAACACCCCAGATTACCTAGGGACGTCTCCCTTGGGATTAGCCACCCTAAATAGAAAGAGCCCCCCATCAAGGTGACAGTGGATGGGGAAGCTCCTGTTACGCCAGTTTGATTTCTTGCCTTCGAGCTACTTAACTTACACTACAAACTGAGCGATAACAGATCCAAACCTATATTATCACATTGTTGGTGACGAGTAACTGATCTTGGTCCTGTACGTTGATGACTTATTCCTCGTCGGTTTAGAAAGACGTATTGTTGAATGCAAGCGTGCATTGACTTTTGAATTCGAGATGAAGGATCTGGGTATGATGCACTACTTCTTGGGACTAGAAGTATGGCAGAGGACTGATGAGATTTTCCTAAGTCAAGGAAAATATACAGTGGAAATATTGAAGAAATTCGGTATGACAAACTACAAATCCATGCCTACATCGATGGTGATGGATCTGAAGAAAATGAACGAGGCTTCTACTAATTTGGGCAAGATTGAAATTCATCTATATCGATAGCTAATTGGATCATTGATGTATCTGATTAACACCAGACCCGATATATGCTATGCAATGAATGTACTTAGTCAGTTCATGAGTCAGTCGAGACAGACTCACTCGATAGCAGTGAAGCATGTATTGAGATATCTACGAGGCACAGTTGGATATCGCTTGAGATATGCCTCCAGTGTAAACATGAGATTGCAGGGATATGCCGATGCAGATTGGGCAGGGAGCACATTGGACCGAAAGAGCACATTTGGTTGTTGTTTTACCTTGGGGTCTGCCATGGTTTCCTGGTGCAGCAGGAAACATAGCTCTATGGCTTTGAGTACTGCAGAAGCAGAGTATAGAGCATTTAGTGTGGCAATCCACGAAGCAATGTGGCTTCGCAAGCTCCTTACAGATTTATTTGATCATGAGATGGATTCTACCATTATTCATTGTGATAACCAGAGTTGTGTGAAGCTCTCTAAGAATCCTGTGCTTCACGATAAATCAAAACACATTGAGATCAAATGCCATTATATCAAAGACATGGTGCAAAGGAAAGAAGTACATGTGCAGTACCTTCCTACATATGAGAAGATTGCAGATATCTTCACCAAACAGCTTGCCAAGACGAAGATCGAGTACTTCTGTGAGAGACTTGGCCTGGTGGAGAATGCCTCCCTAGCTAAGAGGGAGTGTTGATGATTGCAGCGTTGTGTGACATTCTCCAGGATACGTTCTCCTCTGTGATTGAGTTGAGTCGACCTGTGAGACAACCCAATGTTGGGTGTGCCCATGTGATGGGGTGTATCGTTCTCCTCTGGACTGAGTTGAGTCGTGCCCCAGTGTTGGGTGTGCCCATGTGATGGGTGTATCGTTCTCCTCTGTGTGAGAGTTGAGTCGATGTGGTCTCCTGCCTTTATACTACTGTGGACTCAGTTGAGTCAGTCTTGAGATGGTACTCCAGATGATTCTCATGTGGACTCAGTTGAGATAGAGATCTGTTGAGTATGATGTCCCTGTGGCTAAGCACAGGTGGACGTGTCCCTAGTGGCTGAGCACTAGTGGACGTGTGGATCCCTTGCTATATTGTCTAAGTGTAAGAATTACTTGTAACCCTAATTATGATGTAAAGGGTACAAGTCGGCCCCACCATATGTGAAAGATAATTAATGTTTATTGCAATAAATAATTATATTTTTGAGTTATTGAGGTCGGCCCTATTGTGCCAATAGACACACCTATTGTTGTGTCTGGTCTAGCATAAATAGAGGTGAATTCCCCATTGAGGAAACACACACTCTCACATGTAAACTCGAAATTTCAGCAAGTGCAAGTAAGGCTGAAGTGCGCACCTCTCTTGGGCGCTAGTTTCAAGGTTGTAGAAGCACCCTCTTGTGTGCATTAGGGTTTATGGTTGGGGGATCTTCTCTTGAGAATATAGCAAAGGATTGTTGGGTTTTCTTCCCTTGAGTAGAAGGGTTTTCTTCCCTTGAGTAGAAGGGTTTCCCAAGATATTTCTTGTGTTCTTGTGCATGGTAATTCTTCTTGTGATCTTGGTTATTGCGGCACTTGTGTATGGTGTAGCTGCATTTGTTTATGGTTCAAGTACATGCTAAATGAAATAAACCTCATGCTTGAGCCTACCATAGTGAAAATTCAACATAGGTGTGCACCCTCCTCCTATAGTGCATCCTCCTCCAAGCAAGTATGAACACCACGAATAAATGGGAGCCAAAGCCTCCTAGAGCCCTCCATGGAAGGAGGCACCCTTGTTGCCCTCATCCTTTGCTTCCATTCCCATCTCCATTGCTCTCCTCTAGCTCTCCAAGACAACAAAAGAGTGAATGAGCCTCCTTTTGCCCTATGTGCCCCTCCTAAGGAATCATAAGGAAACCTAAAAAGATCAATGGCTAGGATCACTCCAAGCCATATCTAATCCATGGTTGAGATCTCTCAAAAACAATCTCAACTCAAAACACACTTTGGGTTAAGTTTCCATAGTTCACTTCATGTCCCCCAATTCACCCACAAAGTGAATTAATAGTCACTTTTCGCTCAAGTGACAAATTTCACCCTTTTGACTTAGGAAAATGTCAAAGTGAAATTAGACATAAAGTATAAGGCACAATGAGTCAAATATTTCCCTCTTGTGGTTAGAGACCCACAACCACAAGGGGACCACTTCTCTTGGTACACCATAACTCAACATAGAAGAATGGTGAAGACATAAATATCAAAAAATATAGATATTTTTCCAAGTTTAAGGTACTTAGACTGTGATTGTCTATAACTATTACAATTAATAGATACACTGTGGAATCTGGATGCATTTTGTTTTCTTGAGCATTGTGGGAAATCTAGGTATACATGTGATCTTAGTCGTATGGTATGCAGATACCAAATTTTGTACTTAATTGCCTGGTCGCCCGTAACCCCAATAAGAACTTCAGGCTACAGGAAAACCAGCTATGTAGTAAATATATCTTGAAAAGTAAATACAAGCTTGTTTTTGTTTAAATAAATACATACACAGTTGAGACAATGAGTTTATGCCCAGATGGGTTGGACCCTCTCTTCACAGAACAGAGAGGACAACTAATGGGCTTCTACCCAAAGTCACTAGACTTGACCCGCAAGGCCAAAAAGTAAGAGTTGACTTGGACTTGGGAAAAACTCGGGACTTGATATATATATGGACTTGGGAAAAACTCAAGAGTTGATATATGTGTGTGTGTGTGTGTGTGTGTGTGTATAAGTTAACAATGCACATGTCAATTGGATTTAGCTCGAGCGGTTGGGAGGAAGGATTGTTATCTTCTCCACCCAGGTTCAATTCCTCCAAGTGACGTTTTGAGCTCTTAACGAATATATTGTTGTAATGGCTTCAAGCCCAGTTGTTGACTAGCCTTGTGCCCTTAAGATTTTAAGGTTTACCCTGGGTACCATCCTTGAAATCAGGGGAAGTACTCTGGGGTTTTCCCCAGGCAATGTAACCTAGAAAAAAAAATTCCAATATGCATATAATGCAAAAATTTAATAATAATTTGTTTAAAACAACATATATGATACAACATATAACAAAAGTCGTGAATTACAAACAGTTGACAGGTTTGTTGCTTCTCTGATGTGTATTTGGATTTTAAAAACAAGCCAAAATGAGGTTTTTTTTTTGTCTAGAATAAACAAATGACTTGAGAGTCTAAGTCATACTTATAGAACAGAATGGCAAGTACAACTCGAAGGCTAATCAGACTCAGAGGTGTTTCTCAACTCAGTTTTCTCAAAGTCTTCTCAAAGGCAGAGATAGACTCAGGAGTCAATTTGGACTTGGAAAAGTTTGTAACAATGCTTTTATTTGGGAAACCATCAAGATTGAAAAAAAATCTCCATAATTTTAATAATCTTGGAAATTGGTAATTCATATTCTTAAGAATAAGAAGACCAATAATAACCCAATTTAAAATAATTAATTAAGGTCTGGACCGACATTAGAATTTAATGGCCTTGTGCCTTGATTAATTAAATTGATTTTAGTATTTATGGGTATTTGTTCGCCCTTGTTCAATTTTAATGATCTTGGAAACCGGTAATTCACATCCTTAAGAATAAGAAGACCAATAGGGAACCTGAGTGGGGGAACGGGTCTACAATAGGTCTCATCAAGCAACCAGCTGAAATTGCAGATCTGATGGCGACGATGGGACTTCGAATGCATTTGATCTCACACAATCCGAAATTCAATTTTTTTCACGAAGGTACATCTTTTGTACTATCTGTTGAATGGAGGTAAAGGTACATTTTCTATTTATTGAAATGAAGATGGAGACTGCGGCTAGGGTTAGGGTTTCTGCAATGATTTCATCAACGAACAAGGTTACTGCAGATTTGGCAGGGTTACTCCGGGTCCAAGTCCAAACTCTTGCAATACCAGGAACCACGTATACACTAGACCTAGACAAATGTCACATCAGATAATGGATGAAGAACTCGTCGATTTTTCAGATGACCCGCTCGAGGGACAATCAATCTGGGCTTCCCCAAAACTCCCTGGTGGCTTCTTAGGATTTTCTTCAACCACAAGAAATTCGTCGACGCAAAAGCCAATAGTAGAGGACACTCTCGTTGTCCTTGGATCCATCATTCAAGGATTTGGGGCATCAATCCCGCGAGTGGAGGACAAGACAGGAGATTCATCACCTGGAGTGACTGAGACACAACTCAAAGGCGACACAGGGAGGGATGTTGGCTCCCAAGAGTTGGATGAGATAAGGAATCATGTCACTTTCCCTCTTGCAAATGATGCAAAAGACAATTATCATGACTTGTCAAGGATCTAGAACTCCTATGAAATTCATCATGTCAAGGAACAAGCACTGGGTAGCTCTAGATTACCACACAAGGGGGATGCAGGAGATTTACAGTTGGGACGTTTTATTGGACAACACCTTACGAGAGAACTGATGAATGGTTGTGCTCTTATAAAACACCAATCTCCTCAGTCGGCAAATCTAGAGGTGGATGTTATGGATCCTTGCAGGGAAAGAAATAAATGTGTTAAGCGCAAGATGGAGGTACCTAACCTAATTTCTGGGAGGAGTGAAACTAACTGAAATTATGCTACGAAGGAAGCTGCGTTGGTGGGTAGATTTGCTAGTAAGCGGATGTCAATGGTGACTCTAAAACGTTGGACAACGGAGAACTTTACAAGTCTTTTGGGTTATGCACCCAAATGCATGTTGTTGGCACGTGGATGGATGGTTTGGGTAACAAATTCAAGTGAAGGAAAACAAAATTCTTCTCTCTCCTTGGAATTGGCGATCACAAGCCCTGTTATCCCCATTTTGTGGATAACTAAGGAGATTATGTCTCGAGGCCCTGAGGTTGTAGATATGGAGTGTCGAGAGAATACATGACTAGCAGTAAGATGGAAAACCCACTCACCACCACGGATGGTCACAGTTTTGCAGACGGCATCCACCACATCAACTGGCTTCTGGAAGGCAGTGGGCCTTGCTCCATGAGGTACAAGTCAGTATTATGGTGAGCATCATTTCAATATTCAAGCCATTTGATTATGTTGTACCTTAGATTGCTCTAGATTTCATGATATATGCTTGGACATTATGCCTTTTTCCCTACTTCACTTTGGTGGTTGACACTGTGCCCTAGTAAGTGGTCTTCCTTGGGAATGGGTTTGCTACTAGGAACTCCCTTAATGAGCCAGCGTACCATTCCCGACCATACTTACCACTTTCCATCATTATTCCCTTCCATTTCCTTATCTCTTGGGATTTTAGGGTGTATTGACCCAAGCAGGGGTTGTCTCTCATTCTATGGGAAGAAGGGGTTGAAGGCCCAGAGGGGTTAATGTTGGGTAAAAGAAAAAATCCTTGTTTAAACCTTCCAGATGCTTCACCCAGGGATCACCCAAGAAAGCAATAAAACGCTTATCTTTAAGTAAAGGGGACCCACAATATAATAAAGAATGCTTAAAAGGTTAGTTGAAGGATAGGAAGTCTCATCACGAGCCGACCTATCACGTCCATGAATATCTAGTGGTATGACATTGTCATCATCTAGTCACCAAACCAGGGCAATGGCTCTCAGTTGCATGGCTGAGAGAAAGGGGGTCTCATCACGAAACAGCGTTCAATTTCCACTAGGTGTTTGTGGGTGACATTGCCATCATCTGGTCACCACCCCAAGGCAGTGACCTTCAACCTTTCCTTATGCTATATTGAAAGAAAGATACAAGGCAATTGATGGGCTTGGAAAAAGTGCATTGCGGACGAAGGTACTACACACCCTCTACAAAGGCACCCATGAATGAAACACTACGACCCCTTGTATGTCATGATCCCTATGCCCATTAAGTCTTGACCCCGACCACTTCATCCACTTTACATGGATTAGAGAGGGATTTCTTGGAAACTCTCCTTGACCTAGGGCAAGATCTACCCAATAGGACACCTCGACAACCCTCCCATATTCAAGCTTGACAAGTCACATAGTGTCTTTCAGCAATTAATTGTTTGATATAGCATGCTTAGATGGATTATTTATTGATTGGATTCACTTATCATGATGTTATGACTTGAGATCCTTGGAGGGCGTGTTCATTTGTCTTTGCAAGACCTAGTTGGTGGACAATTTTGGGAGAACAAGCCTAGCTTGGGCTTCCATGGGGCTACAAGCCCACAGGTTGGATACTAAGGGCCCGCAAGCCGGATGAGAGAGATCAAACTTGGAAGGCCTTAAAGATGACTTGGACGACATAACCTAGCCCCCACATGCCAAGCGTTTTGCCTAAGAGAGGCAAAACGTCTCTTCTAGAGGCATGACGTCACCTAGGGGGGTTAGGGTTTGGTGGTATGGTTGATGCATTGGCACTTGTACATTTTGAGGAGAATTGGGCTTTGACCATGAAGGAAGTAACTCGGATACTTGACATGTGGCTTTGGCAAGCCTAGACACCCTCCTCCTACACCAACGACTTGCTCCTAATGCCAAAACATCCCCTAAAGCGCTGACGTGCTTCTAAAATTAGGGTTTTCTTATGTGCAAAAGTGAATTTTAAATGAATTACTTTATAAAGGGGGCAAGATTAGGGTTGTTGACCCGTAATCTTGTGTTTTCCCCCTTAATTTGTGGACAAGTCACCTTAGTGACATTTGTATAAATAAGAGATCATAAAATCTCATTTTAAGATAACTCTCCCTCATTGTGAGAGGACTTGGTCTGAAATTTTCGCTATACTTGGCTCTTTTATCTCTTGTGCACTTGTTTATGGCTATATTTATGAATGGTTGATGGAGGAAGTGATGCGCTAGCCTTGGAAGGCTTATCTCTTGCTATTGTGGTGGATTATCTTAGCATTTCTCCTTGAATTGGTATGGTTTTTACTTTCATGCTATCATTTGTTTCAAGTCAAGATTATTGTGCTAGGAACTAGGTGGGAAGTACAAGGGCATGCACCCCCACCATAGTTTTCATGACTTTATGCTTCATCTTAATGCTTTAACAAGGGTTTGCTAAGAGAGGTATAAGGGCATACACCCTCTTAGCTTAAACCCTAGCTAGAGAAACTTGCCTTGGGAAGTAAAAGGGCTTACACCCCCAAGGAGATAGTTGCGCTAGCTCTTTCTTTTCATGACCCCATTAACCCAATAGTAAATGCACTAGTCATTTATTATTGCATTGGAGAAATAAAATATTGCATTAGGAAACATGATTTTCGGTCATTTTTACTTCTTGCAAAGTGGATTGAATTCCTTGTGCCTTGTGCCTTGGGCACCTCACCGCCACTAGGGCGTCTTGTTGTTGTTACAAAATTGCATCTTCAGCCATTAGGGCTGCATAAACCCTAACTCATTTGCTTGAATAACCCTCTTATCAACCATTGGATTTTGCTCAAAGTTTGCACATTTACTATCCTTGCTCTAGCGCACTTTTTGGCAAAGTTAGAGGGGATTTCAATGGCTGATTTTCCTGTCGTAATACATTGAATGTTACAGCCATAAGGCTGATATAATTTGCCGCAAACAAGTGTTTACAACAGCCTTATCTTTTTGTGCTAGAATATTGGCTTTTCATCTTGAGTTTAGCTAGTCATTTACTAGTCTTTCTCTTGTATTTTCTACTTGATCTCTAGCATTTATTGAGCAGTTTATAGTACCATTTACTTGCTGATATATACTATTATCTATTGCTGCAAATTAGGGACAGCAAGCTTAACTTGTTGATCCAACTAACATACATCATTGCAAAGTGGTTTTTCTTGTGTCTCGGGCAAGTATTTCATCATTTACAGGTTACTCAACATACTTGGCAACCTTGGAACTTCCCAAGACTTCATTCCACACCTTTCATTCCACTTAGACTTGACCTCGAGGGGCTTCACTTCCATTTCTCTCCATCTCCATCTCAATCACCCTAGGGTCACCGGGATCACCTCCCTAGAGTGACATAGTCACCCTTGAAGTGCAGGACCTACATCGAGGTGACATTGGGCGTAGGATTCCCAAGTTATAGCACTTGCTTTGTGGTTGGGTCGGGCTTTGCCCAACCTACAACTTGCGCTATAACAAGCCCTAATCCTAAAGAAGTGGCGGATTGATTTCAATGCCAAATCCGAAAAACTAGAAATCATCCCAATATGGATTCGACTTTCGGCTTTACCTCTTATCTTTTGGTCAAAAGACATATTTCAGGAAATTGGGAACCTATTAGGGTTTTTCTATCAGGCGGACCTCTCATTTTTCTCCTCCGCTAACATGGGAATGGCTCGGATCCTGATCAGACTCAACGTCTCCAGGGGTCTTGCAGATGTAATAACGATCAGGTGTGGACAGAAGGTGTATAGGCAGGAAATGGATTACGAGGGCATACCCTTCAGATGTCGGAGATGCCACTTGTATGGACATTTGGGACTAGACTATGTTCAGGGCTCCATGCGCCAGAGATGGGTTCACAAGGACAAGAAGGATGTGGGGGTGCTTCAAATCCATCACAGCTCACCCTCTGGATCAGCACCAATGGTTGAAGCACAAACAACAACTCCATAGATGAACACTTTGTGAACCTCTCCCAAGGTTTTGGACAAGGTCAAGTCCACAAGTGTGGAACCAATTTTGGGTAAGACCTCTTTTTTAGCATCTAAAATTATTGATTCTAGCATTCAATTTGGATCTTTGGGGATTTTACCATCCGACTCTAAGGGGGTTAGCGGCGAGGATTTTCTTTCCAGAGTATCAGGCTAAGGGGACCCCATCCTTCCACCTTGATACCTTTATTCGACATTCAGTAGTCTGAGGCACTTCCTTCGCCCCCCTCTCCTCCGAGGGACTTTCAACCGTCCCTAATTGTACTTCAACCTAATCCGGTCAACCAACCTCCTCGGCCGAGTCTAAAATACAATCTAAGATCCAAGAACAAAGGTCTTACTTCTCTAATTCAAGATGGGGAGGGTGGTTTAGGTGCTTTTAAGAACTTGGAGAGGAAGCCTCCTCAAAGGAGAAGAAAATCCCTTATTTCTCTTGCCCATAAACAAGCAAATTCCGAAGTCAGAGTTGGAAAGTAGCATTCACTCTTTGGGGCCCTTAGAGAAAATACCCCGGGGAAGGAACCATCATGATAATTCTCTCCCTAAACTGTCGAGGGTTGACTAGTCCCTCCAAGAAACCGGTCATAAAAAGGTTGGTGGAGTCCCATAAACCATCAATTCTTTTCATTCAAGAAACTATGATGAACGGAGATAGAGCAATCAAACCCCTTTCCCCTTCTCTTCCAAGATGGGATTTCATAGCAACGGATGCTCGAGGGAGATCTAGGGGCTTCTTACTGATTGGAGGAAACAGTCTCTACTCTTACAAAATGTTTGGGCCATTAGGACTAGGCTAGGCACTATGCTCCATTCTCAGTAGCTGGATATGGAGTTTTCGTGTGTCAATCTCTGTGGGCCTTACTCAGAGCGCAAGAATTTTTGGGAATCTTTGCTCCACAATCCTTTGTTGAAGGAGGGTCGTGTCCTATTGGGAGGAGACTTAAAATTTACTTTAGGTGCCAATAAAATTTGGGGACCAATAGCTCAGTTGGATTCTCTTGCTGATTTTTTACTCACCCAGCTGGAGGAGGTAGGCTTTTTGGACATCCAACCAACAAAGCTTACTCCTACATGGCGAAATTTGCAAACAGGAGATGCAAGGGTGGGAAAGAGGCTGGATAGATTTCTTGTCTCGGAACGATTGATGGAAGCCAACATCAGGATCCGCCTATGGGTTTCTTCGGGCAGAGACTCGGATCATAACCCTATAGTGTTGGAACTCGCCCCCTTTGTGGATAAGCCTCCAGTCCTTTCAAATTGAATCTGGCTTGGATGGAGGATCCATCCTTTATGGATGAAATCAAGGATTGTTGGAGACCTTTCGATGCACCCTCCCCGGAATCTTCTCCCCTTCAATTTCTTGAAAATTTAAAGAGAGCAACAGTTGTAGCAATCTCCAGATCTAAAAGGAAATGTGAAAACGACAATTGAAATTTGGAGGAGATAGAAATAAAATTGCAACAACATCTTCAAGAGGAGGGGCAAGGCACTCTTTCTGATCAACAAATGGATCTTCTAAAATCATTCGAGGAGAATAAACGAAAAATCCTGCTAGCAAAGGAGCAAGAATGGAGAATTAAGAGTAAAGCTATATGGCTGCAGGCCGGTGATGAAAACACCAAGATTTCCACCAATTTACCAATAACAGGAAGACGGTAAACACTATTTGGGCAATTAAGGAAGAAAATGGGACACAAGCAACCTCATTTACAGATCTAGCACAGGAAGGTGTTGGGCTCCGGATTTATAACATTTTCTTGTTGTTTCTTGAAGATATTAATTACTCTCCTGAAGACTTTTGTTTAACAAAGGGCATTCTTTCTATGCTATTCATGTTCTATTACACATATATGTTCCATTGCAGACAGAAACCATGAAGTGCTTCCAAAACCACAAATGAG
>JASDQU010270394.1:4529-14543 GCA_032191745.1 Picea mariana
AGCCAGAGAAACCAGGGTGGCAGGGTGGTGCTAGGGAGAACAAGTGTTCTCTGTTATACAGGTTGGAGCTTGTGTAACTGGAAGTTGGTGCTTCCATCCAGTTGGTGCTAGAACATATAGGGAGTTGGTGATTCCTTCTAGTGGGTGCTAAAGAAACCAGAGAGTTGGTGCTCTCAAACAAGTTGTAGCTTGTAAAACAGAGGTAGCAGCCTCACATTGAGTTGGTGCTCAATTAATGATGATGTACAGAACTTAAAAGACTGCCTATCATTTCGAAGAAGAAGAGGTTTTCTCCCTTTATGGGTTTCCTCGTGAAAATCTGTCTCTGTGTATACCTTATGTGTGATTGATGCTTTTTACTTTTACTGTCCATAAGCTGTATAATGTTGATGATCACTTGAAGAAAGTTTAAGAATGTTTTAATAGACTTAATATTGTTTAAGCTCAAATACAACTGATTCACCCCCCCCCCCTCAGTTGTATCAGTAATTTCAACATCCATGAGGGGGTTTTTTTGTTTTATTTGTGCATTTAGCCAAGGAGAAGAGCCAAGCCATTCAACCAGCCAAGGAAGAGTTTGCCATTGGGTTTTGTGGATTCAAGGGTCAAATTTGTGGATTTGGCATTGGAATTTTTTGTCCATTTCACAGTTTTTGCATTTGGAGGTAAATAAAAAATTTGCCCATTATTTCTCATTTTTTCACCATAGATTTTCATAGGTTTTCAGTGGCAATGAGTTTTACATCTTCAAAATAGGTTTTTGATCGATCAAAAACCATTTTTTTCCATTGTTATGTGATTTTCTTTCTTGCCATGTATGCCCAAAAACGCTTTTGGGATTTTCTTGCCCTAGGTCGATGTAAATTAGTTTAAAAATTTTTGTGTCTATTTTGGGTTCAAACCAAGTTTGAATGCTAGATACATAATTGATTTATCTCTGATTTTTAAATTTTCATTTTTTCATCAAAAACACATGCTAAAACATGATTTTTTTTTGCCCTAGGTTCATATTTTTCCATATCAAAGATGCCAAAGCCATTGGATCCATTCTGGGAGTATGGTGAGCCTGATCCTCCAGGAAATCGACAACATCTCTTATGCAAGCTATGTAGGAAAGCAATGTTCGATGGGATATACCGGATAAAATACCACCTTGTGAAAATTCCAAGGAATGAGGTGGATATTTGTCCCGAGTTAAGCGAAGAACTTGTCGCAAAGGCCACAAAAGCAATTGAAGAGTATTCAGCAAACAAAAAGTACACAGAAGCCAAGAAAAAAGAAATGGCTTCAAGATCCAGGTCAAGGGGAAGCACACACACTCATGGGGCAATGGGAGTGGAGTCTAGTGAGATCCACTCCTCACAGTCTGTAATGCCTACAGCAACATCATCATATTTTATGCCAAGAACCACACTCAGTGCACAACCGTCTATCAAGTCCATGTTGAAAAAAAAAAGAGAAAGAAGAAGCGGACAAACTTGTGGGTAGATGCCTTCTATGGAGTGATATTCCATTCACTTTTGCCAAAAACCCATTCTATGTGTCCATGTTTGAGGCTGCTAGTATTGTTGGTCCAAGGTATAAGCCCCCCACTTATGAGGAGTTGAGAGGGCCCATCCTTCAAAATGAAAAGGCCGATTGCACTCAAAGGTTGCAGGAGCTTCGAGATTCATGGCAGTTCACAGGATGCACGGTGATGTCAGATGGTTGGACTGATGGGAAGGGTAGGACCCTTCTCAATTTCTTGGTTCATTGTCCCAAGGGGACAATGTTTTTGAAATCTATGGATCCATCTACACATGTCAAGGATGTGGCATTACTTTGTGATTTGTTGGATGGGTTCATCCAAGAGGTAGGTCCGCAGCATGTTGTCCAAGTCATAACAGACAATGATGGAAATTATGTGGTTGTTGGTAGGATGCTTATGTCCAGGTATCCTACACTGTTTTGGACTCCTTGTGCTGCTTATTGCCTTGACTTGATGTTAGAGGATATGGGAAAGCTTCATTAGATTAAGGAGACCATTGATTCAGCGAGGAGCATCACAAAATTCATATACAATCATGCTTTTGTACTTAGCATGATGAGACAATTCACAGGTGACAAAGAGTTGGTGTGTCCTGCCATCACACTCTTTGCCACTAGTTTTATTTCTCTTCGGTCTCTTTTGAATTCTAGGAGGGAATTGCAGACAATGTTCCTTTCACCTGAGTGGCGTGCTTTATCATTTAGCAATAAACCAAAGGGGCAAGCCATTATGAGGCTAGTTGCATACCAGGAGAGGTTTTGGGATGCGGTGAATGAGGTGTGATCCATTAGTGAACCTTTGGTAAAGGTTCTTCGCTTAGTCGACGGGGACAAGCCCACAATGGGCTACCTATATGAGGCCATGGATAGGGCCAAAGAGTCCATTCATGCTTATTATGTGGACAAGGGGGATCAAGGGCATGAGAGAAAAGAAATGATATGGATGGTGATTGATGATCGATGGAACAACACACTCCATCGCCACATTCATGCTGCAGGGTTATACCTCAACCCTGCATTCTCCTATAGCTATGGCTTCAGGTTTGGTTCAGAGGTTATGTCTGGCTTCTTTGAGTGTGTCCAAAGGATGGTGCCAAGTGCAGTTGACCGATTAGAGCTATCCCAAGAGTTGGAACTCTATAAGAGGTCCATTGGCTTATTTGGGTTTGAGATGGTCATGAATGAAAGGAAGAACATAATGGCAAGTAAGTTTCACCTTGTTTTAAGTTTTAACTTTTAACTTTTAAGTTTCAAAATTCATTTTTCAAATTTCAATTTGTCTTCTCTTTTGTTTCAACTTTCTCTAATTCGTTGTAGATACTTGGTGGGAAAACTATGGCCCAACCACACCTATTCTACAGAAGATGGCAATTCAGGTGCTTAGCCATACATGTAGCTCTTCTGGTTGTGAGCGCAACTAGAGTGTATTTGAAAAAATACACACCAAAAAGCGCAACAGGTTAGAGAATTTCAAATGAAATTTAAAATTCATTATAAAATTCTAAATTATTAAATTGTCATTTAAATTTTATGCTCCTTTACATTCTAATAAATTAATTTATGATCCTCTTATAGGTTGGATACCTCACGCCTTAATGATTTGATCTACGTCTACTACAATCTCAGGTTGTGAGTGAAGCAGCTTGAGATAAAAATTGATGCGAAGACCATTTCATTGGATGGGATTAACACCACTGTTGCATGGACGGTGGAGGTTGAGGATCCTATTATGGAGACCGCCCTTGATTGGCTAAAGGATAGTGGTGATGATCATGGTATCTCTGAGGACTTGGATCAGGATGTTTCAGAGGATATTCAGTTTCACGCCGAGTCTACAAGTGTAGCACCAGCAAAGCGACAGTCACAGTCAGAGGGAGATAGGCCCAGTGGTAGCACTAGCAGTCTACCTCCTCTACCAGTACCTTCTTCTAGGGGACATCTGTCTTGAGGGTCTTCTAGTTCTTCTAGAGGACGTTTGACTCCAGTATGAGGTGCACATGCCTCAAGGGCACCTACTCCTAGTGCTAGAGGAAAAGTAGTTTCTACAACAATTACCTTTGCCCGTAAAAAGGGTAGAGGGAATCCATAGTTTATTTACTTGATTTCATTGTAGATGACTCATGAGTCATGATGACGATCGTGAGATACATTTATTATATTTTTTGATGACTCAAGAATCATGAGATGATTCATTTTTTATGTGTGATGTATCACTAGACATCTTATATATCTTATATATCAGTTTTATTTCCATATTCATGTGGCAATTTGTCTATTTGATGCTATTGTTGCTTTAAATGTTTCAAAAATTTAAAAAAATATATATATTTTTGTATTTTTTTAAGTTTGTTGATATATTGTCAATGTTTTGCCAATGTTTTGGCGATTTTTATGAAACGATGTTTTCTAGACCCCGGCGATTTTTTCGCCGAAACGATTTTTGTAACACTGGTTTTAATGACCATTGATTAAAATTTAGGTCAAAAAAGGCCGACATGGCCAAATTACATCAAAAATCCAGTTTTTCATAAATTCAAAGAATTAAACCCTAAAATGTGCAATAGAGGTGACGTCATGCCCTCCTAGGGTGATGTTGGGCCTCATAAGTGGGACGTCAGGCTCCATGAGCAAAACGTTAGGCCTTCCAAGGCCTCCGGATGATGCCACACGTGCCACCTAGCACACAACTGCCTCCATGTCCATCTGACGTTAGGTGACGTCTAGGGTCACAAGGGTGATGTCATGGGCCTCCCAAGGCTAACGTTCAAGGGGGAGAGCAAGATCCCCCTAGGTCCAGGACTGCCAAAGTGTCTCTGGTGGAACGTCCTTCTTTTTCTCTGGTGCAAGCCTTTGGTGTCTCTCTGCCCCTAGCTGGGGTCACAACATCCATCTGGTGGGCATTTTGCCCCATGGAGGTCCGAGCTAATCATCTCCCCATATGTACCTGTCCACCGGGCATGGTCCTGCAACAACAAGAAGTACGCCCTCCGTGGGCTCATAATTCACAGGGATCATAGCAATGTCAATCACGTCTAATAATCAAATTAACCAAACATGTGCATCAAACCCCCCTTTACCTAGACAAATGCTAAAAGACGTTATGCAGTTTAACAAGCCAGGTTTTTAGAGGGTCTCAGGATGTCCTATTGGGCTAATCCTCCTCAAGTTTGGGGTGTTTCCAAGGTGAAGACCAATCTACGTCATGTAGGTGTATGAAATGGTGTAGAGAATGTTTGGGCAAGGGGTGCAATGATAACAGGGAAATGTAGGTCTTACCTGTGGGTGCCTCTATAGAGGGCGAGTTGCACCTTGTCATGGATGCTATTGTTTCCTAACCCATTCAATGTCTTTTATTCTTTGTCTTATTGCTTTTTCTTTTCAAGAGAATAGCTAGAGGACACTGTCCTGGTGTGGTGACCAATGGTGACAGCGTTACCCACAAGCACTTCACGGAAATGAGAAGGTTGGCTCATGATGAGACCCCCTTTCTCTTGGCTATGCCACCAAGAGCCACTACCCTGGTTTGCTGACCAGATGGATGGTAGTGTCATACCGCTACATGCCCATGGACCTAATAGGTCGACTCATGATGAGACCTCCTATCCACCAACTAGATATTGAGTTTTATTTTCTTTTACGGGTCCCATTTTCTTGCTGAGAAGCCATTTATTACTTTCTCGGGAGTCCCTAGGCGAAGCATCTCAAGGTTTCATTTTGGCTTTTAAATTTTTCCAGCTACTTTTACCCTCTGGCCCTTTAGCCCCTTCTTCCCACAAGGCAAGGTACAACCCTTACTAGCTTGGCAAACCTAATGCCCGAACCAAGGTAGGGGAAGATGAGAGGGACAATGATGAAAAGTGTTAAGTATGGAAGGAATGGACGATGAACTTTCATAGACCCTGTTGACCGCCTATTCAGCTAGGGGTCAACTCATGTGCCATGAAGTTTGCATCATCAGATGCACATATTTTCCAGACAGTATTGGTTCTACTTGGGCTTTTGATGCCTCAGCACAATTTTTGTAAACGAAATTTCCGCACCCCTGCGTGGGTTAATAATGTAATGAGTCTGCATGGATCATAGTTAGGCCAGGTGCCTTTGGATGTTTCCATTGGGGGAGTTCCTTTCACCAAGGGTTTTTTATCCTCAGGTTGTCAACCGGGCTCTCGGGCCTGGCTGACTTCCCTTGAGTTTTTCCCTCCTCACATGCAATAATTTCCTCCAAAGTGGTGAACGGCGCTCTAGTGGTCTCGTCCTTTGGTAACCTTTGTTTAGGAATGTTGTAAATGACCATGCTAGACAGTGTAGAAATTTTCGCGGAATTTCGTCGAGTCTAGGTAGGTTTTTTTTAATTAATTAAATTTTTAATAATTTAATTAATTAATTATTTTTTGAGCAAATATTGTAAAAACTCGGTCATGGGGTTTTTGGATAGGGGTATTTGTGCTCAAAAGAAATGGAATAGCACCCCCTACACCCATAGACCAAGTTTCAGCTCAGTCGGACAAGTTTTACTATGTCTTTGTCCACTCAGAGTCAGAGTCAGTCAAAAACAGCAATTTTAATTGCTAAAGTGACATTAGTAAAATGTCAAAATTTTGTAATTTTGACTTAGTGAGTTAGTGGTAAGGTGGTAATGAGCAAGTTAGACCCTCCTAACCTACCCAAACCCATCCTAACCTCTTAAAACCTTAATCTACACACTCAACTTACATTATCACCCTTTTTACCCATGCCCTAAGGGGAAAAACGACCCCCTTTTACCCAAACCTTAGTTTTATGACTTAATTTCACTTGAAACCTTGTGTGGGCCCCTCTCATGAGAGGTGCGCCCTTCCTAAGCCTCCACTTCACCCTTTAATGGACCCCACGCTCCACCTCACCTCCTATGTGGCGCCCCTCTCTCTAGCTCACGCCCCCCTTCTTCTTCCTCACGCCCCCTCTCCTCCTTTGCCACTTGTTTGAGCATTTGTTTGTGTTGTGGGGCCCTCTCATGAGAGGTGCGCCCCCCCTAACCTTCTTCTCACCTCCCTCATGGCCCACGCCCTTCCATGTCATCAATCTATGTCTAAAACCCTAAGGAGGGCGCCCCCTTCTTAGAGATTCTCACTCTCTCTCAAAAAACAACACTTGGCATGCATCAAGATGCCCTCAATTTGCCTCTAAAGGTATAAGTAGACCCCCTCCTCACTCATTTTTTGGACCATTCTTTGAGCTACTGTTACTCTGCTGAAATTTCAACTCACCCTCTTGCTCTTGCCACCAAGCCACTCAACTCATTGCTCTTGAGAGTTTTGGAAGAAGTATTTCTCCAAGACTCTCTTATTGTGGATTAATAGAAAAGCTTTGGAGGATTTTGGAAGAGATTGAAGAGTATTCTTGTTTCTTCTTCACATGAGGTGACTTGTATTTCTCTAGTTTGGTAGTGTTGTAGCAAGTAGATCTTTGGTAGAGTATTCTACTAGGGTAAACTAATTGAAGAGTATTCTTGTTAGTTTATGTTCATGTGGGATAGCTTAGGATTGCAAGTATTTCTTTCTAAGCTCATTTCAATATAACTATCTATTTCCATGCTTCACCATTTTGCTTGAGTTTTGCAGGTGATCTCAAGAGGATTATTGGGATAGCATCGAAGAGGAGCCTACCCTTAACCCTCTCTTAAACTCCTAGCTTCTTATTGTCCATTATCTATTTCTGCACACATTTCATATATTTTTCAGCATTCTAACACTCTTAGATAGGTCAATATTATATATTTTTCTTGCAGATTTTTATGTGGAAATTTTCTGTGTAAAAGCAGAAAATTTCTTTAACATTTTGTTGTGTTTTTCAGCATTTCCAGCAAGCTTTTGCTTGCTGGTTTCTGCAGAAACTTACCAGCAACAAGGGGAAACGCTGCCCAAATTCGTCCACAAGCCTCAATCAAAGACATATCTTCAGTGGGTAACGATTTCCTAACCCTTTCCTAGTGTACATTTGTGTATTTCAAGCTATTTTGTTGATATTTTTGTACATTTGTAAGCTAACTTATTGCCGACACCTTGGGAGTGTGCTTGGCCTAGCCAACCCCCCAAAATCGTCTTGGCTTGATTTTTTATTTCATTTCCAAGTCATTCTTTCATTTTTTTTATTTTTTTTAAGTATTAATACCACTGAGATAGTTTCTGCCTGAGCAGTCGGCCAGGAGCCTGTCTAGTCCTCCTAGAGGACATAAGACTGAATGCCCTGCTTTTCTGTGCAGTCATATCTCAGTAGTATTAATATAACTTGCCGGCACCTTGGGGGAGTCATCCCCAAAATCGCCTCGGCCTAAAGGGAATTTATTTTTGATTCAGTTTTGTTTTATATATTGGCGGCACCTTGGGGGAGTCATCCCCAAAATCGCCCTGGCTTAAGGGAAATTGATCTCTAACTTATTTTCATTGTTCATGTTGCCGGCACCTTGGGGGAGTCATCCCCAAAATTGCCTTGGCTTAAGGGGAAATTAACTTGTGATGATCTACATGCTTAGTAGTTAGAAAATCTTAGATAGTTCTCATTCACAAGTTTTATTTCTTTTAAGTTATTTCATTTCATATGCTTTTACATTTCATGGTGAATGGTTCAATAGCTTAGATGCAATCTTAAGTGATAAATCTTATCTTTTCTCAAGTTATTTTGCTATTAACATATCTTTATGCATATGACGTGAATATGGCTTAAAATCCTTTCATTATCTTGCTAAGTTTACATTTTCAAGCGTTTTTACTTTCATAAGCTCAACGTATGGGATGAGTGGTTAACTTTGCAAATTTCATTTTTGGTACTCACTTTAGCATTCGTCTTATATCTTTTCTTGGCAATTCGTCCTACTTCTCTTTTGCAATCAATGGTTTATGATGATGATGGAATAGTTTGATGATGGATACCTTGTGATGCTCACGTCTTTCTTTCATGGTTCAAGTATTCACGTTTTAGTCTATCATTTCAGCCATGTCTTGCATATATGATATCATACTTATGGGTTAAATGTTCCACATGTTAAGCATCTTTGAGCTCACGTCTTGTTCATGGTTTAAGCACTCCACGTCTTAGCTTTATTTCAAGCACTCTTCACATACATCTTTCTCATGTTTATTGGCTCTACGTCTTACACTTCAAGCATCTATACGCTCAAGTTTTTTTTCATTTTATGGTCCAAGACATATACGCTCACGGTTTACATCTCTCAAGTGCCCACGCTTCATCTCTTACTTGCAGTTACATGTGAATGGTTCTTGGATTAATGGTTTAACGCTTTGCAACGTTCCTTTCATGTGATCATGTGTTGATGGTTTAATATTGTGCAACATTTCCTTTACATTATGCTATGTTATTGATGGTTTAATTGACACATTGCAAGCATCATTTTACACACATTTTCATTTCGGCCATGCGCTAAAAACTAAAATTTTAAAGGTCTAAAACTTGTCTAAAAGCAACCAAACACACCTAAAGACCCACCCGCGGGTCCTAATAACATTTAGCAACATTTTAGGGGTCTCATTCATCCATCTCCACCATCTAAAACGGGTTTGAGGGACACCCAGGGGGAAGTGGCGGGGCACCGTCCCGTAATTTCGTTGGGGAGATCCCTTCTGGGTGAACTCTTACTGTCAGGGCTGACCTTGGAAGCTAGGGTAAGGTCTCGTTAGCCTTACTATCTTGAGCACCGGGCAGTCATTTGGCCAAGGGAGGAGGAAGCTTGAAGCACACATCTAGTCTAGGGGGAAGAGAATTAAAATTTATAAAATCTTTAAACAACTCCTACAACACTTAGTTGCATAGATCACTTGTATATGTTAGGGGGGTATTAGATGTATGCATAGGCAAACATAATTGGTGATAATATCTTTCATTGTTTATCTATCTCTATTGCAACTACATTGTTTATATCTGTTATGTTTACATGAGCAATTGAGTTACTTATTGAATATCCTGTTAATTTGCTTATTGTGGTGTGAATCAAGAGTGCTGAGTATCCCACTTGGGGAGGCATCACTTTCCTTGGTTCTTGAGTGCTTTGTGTGATTGTTGCCAGTGAAGGCAGTCCGATAGTATAAGTGTTATTGGGGCATGCTTGGCTTATGTGTGTGAATCACTTACATCTTGTCATATCTTGTATACCTTTGTATCTAATTAGTGTATCTTGTAACTAGTTTATGTATCTTTGTATCTGATTTGTAAATGGTGTAATCTTTTGTAGTACTTAGAATTCTTTTGTAACTAATTGTAATCTTGTGGTTTGGGGTAGTTTAATCTATCTCACTTGTAAAACTTTTGTAATTGAACCACCCTCAAACCTTAGTCGACCCCATTGCCCAACTTTAGGCACTAGTCTTAGTTGACTTAGGGAAAGGGTTGACTCTCATATAGATTAGACTTGCACTTTGCATTGTTGCTTGATCATCTTAGGTTAGTTTTCCCCCTTTGGCCTATAACGAATTGAAACTAACTCCTAGAACATTA
>JASDQU010270397.1:15459-26689 GCA_032191745.1 Picea mariana
GTACTTTTTTCATGATTTGAATAGAAGGATTCTCCCCTTTCTTACTTAAAAAAAAAAAAAAAGAGTAACCTTTGGATTAAAAAAAATATTATAAATATGGTGTCTATTAATAATAAAAAGAACCTTTGGTTTAAAAAAGTCAAAGATTTAGATTAAACAAGTGTTGCATGAAAGTGTAGTCCCTTCTAGGTTGGAATGGGGATAAATGTGACTAAGTACAGACATGTGGGAAGAAAGTTGAAGTACGTGTGGTATCCATGAAAAATTTAGCATTCCCAAATTAGTTTTCTTTGAAACAAAGGTTCATGGACTCCAAAAATTAGGCATACAATATAATAGTAATAACGTCGTGCAACTGAGTCAATTGGGTTTAGCTTTGATGATTGTGAGGAATGATTATTATCCTTCCCACCTAGGTTCATTTCCCATAAATGACATGGTAATCTCATAATGAGTATGTTGTAATGAATTTGAAGTTTGACCACCAACATTTTAAAAATGCACCAACAACCCTAGTGTTGAGCTCCCGCGCTCCTGGTTCTCTCGCAGACCATTGGTCTGGTGCCTCCTGCCCCCTTCCACCCTCCTTTGCAACAGCTGTAGAAGCTCCTATGGTGGCCCTCTCATCTCCAGAACATGGTGTCACCTCTCCTGGTAAAGCCGCGATAATGGNTGTGGGCCTCCCTCCCTCAGCCGCGACCTCTGCGTTCGTGCCGACCTCTCTTGCAACTGCTTCCCCTGTTGCTCCATCGACAACAACCTCAGTATTTCCCCCTCTAGTGCTGGCCCTCTCCTTTAAAGAGGTGGCTTCATGCCAAGGGTCTCTCTCTAGTCTGCATGCATCGGCACTAGAGGTTGCTTCTCGTCAAGGTCAAGGTCACCACTTTGGGCTGCATGCAGTAGTTCCTAAATCTCTGACAGTTTCCATTCCAATGTCGCAGGAATCCTTAACTCATGCTCTCCATTACAGTAGGCATGCTCTAGTTTGCAGGTTTAATGGGTTTTGGCCCTCTCTTCCAGATCTACTCTCCTGGTTCTCCTTCGAATGGTACCCGTTCTTAGATGCAAAAGTCATTATCTTCCCCTTGTGCAAAAGGGTTTTTTGTGGTAGTTTTTTATTATAAAAGCGATAGAGACAATGTGCTTAACTCCGGTCCGTGGTTCTGGGGTAGAGAAAGCCTATCCATGCAACTTTGGACCCCTGCCTTCGACCCATCCATAGATTGTATCTCTTCAGCCCCAATTTGGGTGAGACTTCCTTATTTGCCCCTGCATTTATGGGGGGATGATTCTCTTCAATCTATTGCAATGGCCTCGACAAGTTCCTCTGTGGAAGTCCGGACTCCAAGCTAACCCGCTCCACCTTCACCTGAATCTGTGTTGAAATGGATTTCTCCAAAGGTTTCCTAGCTGAAATTATTCTCCAAGGCAAAGACTACTCAAGGACCCAAAAACTCGAATATGAGAATCTCAGTTTCAGGTGTAGGAACTGCTTCAAAACGGGGCACTTAGCCCATAACTATGGGAAACCACACGGGAAAAAAAGTTCGTCCAAGCCCACCTGGTGGACGGAGGTGTCAAAGGAACTGCATTCTGAAAGCAAGACCCTGGAAGCGACAGAAGAAGTTGAAGCTGAAGCCGAAATCAAATCCCCTGCTAAGGGGGAAGGAGAAGAAGCAGAAGCTGAAGCTAAAATTAAATCCTCTACTAAGGGGGAAGTAGAAAATACTCATAAGTTGCCCACCCAGCAAGAACCCCTGACCGCAAGCTGGGTAGACTTAGTTGAAAAGGAAGACCCTTTACACCTGATGGAAAGCCAATCCACGAACCAGAGCAATGAATGGAAAACAATGTCAAAGAAGAAAAAAAACTTCCAACCTAGAAGTGATGTAATGACGCAAATCCATTCAGGCTCACTGAAATAATTTGTGTCCACAAATTAGGATTGAGTTAGGATCTTTAGACATATGGTTTCCAGTTTAAAAGCAAATCTCTATTTATGTATCGAACCCCAGTGGCATGTCCACTATTACTAATACAAAGCTCCATTAACTGTTTCTATCAAAAAAAAAAAAAATAACATCGTGCAACAAAGGCATTCCTGCATTAGTTATCTTTGAAAGTATTAAAGTCTGTTACATCAACAAAGGTTCCTCGACAAAAAAAAATTAGCATACAATACACACAAAAAAATTGAAATTTATCAAAAATTAATAATGTCTATTAAATGAACAAAGGTTCCTGAACACCAAAAATTGAGCATACAATAGAATAAAAATAAAAAATGAAAATAACAATTACAATTAAATGACTAAAAAATGAATAAATGAATAACAATTACAAATTAAATAAATAAATGAAAATCTATTACAAATGGAAGCCTCCAATCTAGATATTCATTTTTTTTGGTTGTAATTGTTATTCCCATAAATACAGATATACAGTAATACATGATTTCTATTAATGAAAGAAATGTACAGAGACTATAAAAATACAGAGTGAAAGACTTGCTAGAATGGTGGGAGCTTATCTCTGAGAAAAGATGTGATGGCTACTCGCATTCACAAGAAGATGATTACAATTGAGGATATGAAAGAATTTTTACAATAAACAAGAATGCCAAAAACCCTAGACATCAAAAAACCTAACCCTAGGAGATGAAGCACTAAAAGTCTTGTGGGCCACATTTGGGTAAGTTAGTACATACACTTCCCGGGGTCTTAACTTTTGCATACGATCTCTGTTTTAGGCGTATAATAGCTCGTTGTAAAGGTATCATCGAGGAAATTCATTTTGGGGGCTCAATCATGCCCTTGGATATGACTGAGAACTTCAATCTTGAAAAACCTTCATTTGGGCTCTCAAAATGGCCTCAGAAGTTAAAACTTGCTAAAAATAGTAAATTGCCAAAATTGCGAGAAAACTATTTTGATGTAGTTGGAAACGGTGGGTAGCTCAGTTTGTGGAAGTCTATCACAAACTTGTTGAGGCCGAGTTTGTTCAACAAGTTGAGCTACATGAGAGGACAGTGTGCGAAAGGAGTCTTTTCACTTTTTTGCAACCTTGTCGACCTGCTTCTGTTGGATAGAAGGTACTTGGGGTGAGGCTATAGTGGTTGCAATGTCCTTATGTACCCCTTTTGAACAGACTATGAAGAAGCTGAATTTTGTAGTATGAGATACTACCTTGCGACACTTTTTAGGTGGAACAGTAGTTGGAACTACCTCTAGTATTCTGTAGAGATGACTCCCCAAAGTAATAATGACACTACGTGGTCAAGACTCATAAACAACATGGCAGCTCCACATATATGGTTGGCCCAACAGGACATCACAGACATCCAATGGGGCAACATTATATAATATCACATCCTTGAAGGGTTGGATTCCATATGATAATTGACACTATTGGCTAACACAAAGATCTCGTCCTTGGTGAAGACACCTGATGTTGTATGGTTGCAGGTGTGGTGTTGTCGACAATCCAAACTGTTTGATGACCTCTGCTGAGATGAGGTTCTTTTGGATTATGCTATCAACAATAAAATGCGGTGAGGTTCCCTTCACCCACATCTGTGAATGAAAAAGGCGTTCCCCCTCTTCCGTATCTATTGTTTCTTCTAGTTTAATTGTTGGGGTCACGAAAATATCAGTGGGGTCTGCGTCAATGATCTGTCCTTTACTAGTATTTTTAGAATCAGATTTTGAATCAGGGTTTGGCTACTTGTCATTGATCTTAGCCACCAATGACTATTTTGAGTGACATTCATCGGTGTTGTGCCAGGGGATTTTGTGGAAATCGCACCATTTTCTGGTGTCCTTCTTTGTCTTCCCGTGACCCTTCTTTTCCTGTGTCTTGGACTGGTTTTCAGGCGACTGTTTGTTAGGGCCGTCTTTTTCATACTTTGGTTGTTGTGGATTCACAGGCCCAAACTCCCATTTGTTTTGGTGCTTAAATTTCTGCTCAATTTTAACAAAATATCTATAAGCAGCACCGAGTGATGAGATGTCCAGAAAATCCATTTCCGTTTGGATGTATCTCTATAGAGCCCTATGGTATTTTAGAACCAAATGTCACTCAGAGTCTTTGATACCCAGCTTGGTTCACAAGGTATGGAAGGTATTGGTGAACTCCAGAACTGCTTGGCCCCTCTCTGGTCGCAGTGTGGTCCATCTCATGTACTGGTCCTCATAGTTTCCAATAGGGTAATATTGTTCCTTTACCGCATCCACAAAAAAATTCCAACTGGGATCGGCCCCATATATTCCATACTCCTCTGTGGAAATTTGTTCCACTAAGTTTCCCACCAATGTTTGACATGAGGGAGATCTTTAAGGAGTGTGAAGGTGATCTTTTCTTTGTTGAAAAAATTGTGAAAAGAGAAATAACCTTCTAGCAGAATTAGCAGTTTTTCTAGGGCTTCTACATCTATCTGTCCTTCAAATACAAAAATATCAAAATTAACTTCTACCTTGAAAGGCAAGGTGCCTTCAAAGTGGTTGCTTGACGAATATGCACCTGATGCTATCAGTAGGCGTTGAAGGATGTGGGAAAAAGTCTCCATCATTTTGTTCCCTGTCGCATGAGAGCTTGCTCAATAAACATATTGATAGGATCGTCTGTGCCATTTTTTTTCTTTTCTTCCGCCAAGACCCAAATTTCTATACTCGGGCCTCGTCGGGGACATGCACTAAAATACCACTGATCCAGATTATTTTCGGCATGAAATGAGAGAGGAGATATAATAAATAAATGCACAGAGATATCACAGATATTCAATAATGTAGCAGAAATGTATCAGAGATGCAACCATAAATGCAGATATACAGTAATACACAATTTCTATTTATAAAATAAATGTACAGAGACTATAAAAATACAGAGTGAAAGACTCGTTAGAATGGTAGCAGCTTATCTTTGAGAAGAGATTTGACGGTTACTCACATTCGCAAGAAGATGATTACAATTGAGGATCTGAAGGACTTTTTACAATAAACAAGAATGCCAAAAACCCTAGATATCCAAAAACCCAACCCTAGGATATGAAGTGCCAAAAGTCATGTGGGCCCCCTTTGGGTAAGTTAGTACATTAACTTCCCAGGGGCGTAACTTTTGCACATGATCTTCGTTTTAAGCGTATAATAGCTCAATTGAAAGTTATAGTTGAGGAGATTCATTTTGGGGACTCACTCATGCCTTCCACTGTCATTTAGAACCTCAATCTCAAAAAACCTTCATTTGGGCCCTCAAAATGGCCCCAGAAGTTAAAACCTGCTAAAAATAGTAAATTGCCAAAATTGCCAGAAAAGTATTTTCAGCAAGTTGGAAAAGGTGGGTGTCCACCGATATCCACCTAGATCAATCCTCCCTCCTTAGGAAGAAATGGTCTCCATTGCATTGAGTTCTCGAGGGAGAGGGAAAAACATTTGATGACTCTACATGTTGGTGAGCTGCTTGCCTTGCTGGAGACATCGCACTGCTCAGTTTGTGGAAGTCTGTCACGAACCTGTTGAGGCCGAGGTTGTTCAACAAGTCGAGCTACATGACAGGACAGTGTGCAGAAGAAATCTTTGCACTTTTTTGCAACCTTGTCGACCTGCTTCTATTGGATAGAAGGTGCTTGGGGCGAGGCGATAGTGGTTACAGTGTCCTTTTGTTCCCCTTTTGAACAGACTATGAAGAAGCTGAATTTTGTAGTATGAGATACTACCTTGTGACACTTTTTAGGTGGAACACTAGTTGGAACTACCTTTCGTATTCTGTAGAGATGACCCTCCAAAGTAACAATGACACTATAGGGTCGAGACTCATAAACAACATGACGTATCCACATATATGGTTGGCCCAAGAGGACATCACAAGAATCCAATGGGGTAACATCACATAATACCTCATCCTTGAAGGGTTGGATGCCAAATAATAATCGACACTGTTGGCTGACATAGAGATCTTGTTCTTGGTAGAGACACCCGATGTTGCATGGCTACAGGTGTGGTGTTGTCGACAATCCCAACTATTTGACAACCTCTGCTGAGATGAGGTTCTTCTCGATTCTGCTATCAACAATAAAATGCAGCGGGGTTCCCTTCACCCACATCTGTGAATGAAAAAGGCGCTCCCCCTCTTCTGGATCTATTGGTTCTTCTGGTTGAATTGTTGCAGTCGCGACAATAGAAGTGGGGTCTGTGTCAATGATCTGTCCTTTACCAGTATTTTTAGAATTAGATTTTGAATCAGGGTTCGACTGCTTGTCTTTGATCTAGACCACCAATGACTATTTTGAGTGGCATTCATCGATGTTGTGCCAGGGTCTTTTGTGGAAATTGCACCATTTTCCGGTGTCCTTTGTCTTCCCGTGACCCTTCTTTTCCTATGTCCTGGATTGGTTTTCGGGAGACTGTTTCTTAGGGATGTCTTTTTCATACTTTGGCTTTTTCGGATTTGCAGTCCGAAACTCTTGTTTGTTTTGGTTCTTAAATTTCTGCCCAATTTTAACAACATATCGATAAGGAGCACCCACTGATGAGATGTCCATAAAATCCATTTCATTTCGGATGTATCTGTGTAGAGCCCAAGGTATTTCAGAAACAAATGTCGCTCAGAGTCTTTGATACCTAGCTTGGTGTGCAAGGTATGGAAGGTATTGGTGAACTTTGAAACTACTTGGCCCCTCTCTTGCCGCAGTTTGGTCCATCTCATGTACTGGTCCTCATCGTTGCCAAAAGGGTAATACTATTCCTTTACTGCATCCACAAAAAATCCCAAGTGGGATCGACCCCATATATTCCAGACTCTTTTGTGGAACTTTTCTCCCAGTAAGTTTCCCACCAATGTTTGACATGAGGTAGAGCTTTAAGCAGTGTGAAGGTGATCTTTTCTTTGTCAAAAAAATTGTGAATAGAGAAATAACCTTCTAGCAAAGTTAACCATTTTTCTAGGGATTTTGCATCTGTCTAGCCTTCAAATACAGGAATATCAAAATTAACTTGTACCTTGAAACGTGAGGTGCCTCCAAAGTGGCCACTTGATGAATATGCGCATGATGCTATCGTCAGGTGTTTAAGGATGTGGGAAAAATTCTCCATCATTTTGTCCCTCTGTCGCGTGAGAGATTTCTCAAGCAACATATTGATAAGATCGTTTGCTCCATTGTTTTTATTTTCTTCCACCATTGAGGGTTTCTTGGGTGTGTGAGAGAGATTGAATTCAAGAGAGACAAGCTCGAAACCCAACTTTCTATACTCAGACCTCGTTGGGGACATGCACTGAAAAAATGATCAAGAGCAACCTGCTCTGATACCACTGATCCATATTATTTTCACCGTGAAATGAGAGCGGAGATATAATAAAGAAATGCACGGAGATATTGCAGATATTCAATAATGTAGCAGAAATGTATCAAAGATGCAACCATAAATACAGATATACAATAATACATAATTTCTATTAATGAAAGAAATGTACAGAGACTGTAAAAATACAGAGTGAAAGACTCGCTAGAATGGTTGCAACTTATCTCTGAGAAGAGATCTGACGGCTATTGGGATTCACAAGAAGATGATTACAATTGAGGCTCTGAAGGCCTTTTTACAATAAATAGGAATGCCAAAAACCTAACCCTAGGAGATGAAGCACCAAACGTCATGTGGGCCCTGTTTGGATAAGTTAGTACATCAACTTCCCAGTGTCGTAACTTTTGCATACGATCTATGTTTTAGGCATATAATAGCTTGTTGGAAAGGTATCGTCAAGGAAATTCATTTTGGAGGATCATTCATGACTTCGAAAATCATTGAAAACCTCGATATTGAAAAATCTTCATTTGGGCCCTCAAAATGGCCTTGAAAGTTAAAACCTACTAAAAATAGTAAATTGGCAAAATTGCTAGAAAACCATTTTGAGTCGGTTGGAAAAGGTGGGTGGCCACTGATATCCACCTGGATCAATCCTCCCTTTTTATGAAGCAATATTCTCCATTGCGTTGAGTTCCCAGGGGAGAGGGAAAATCATTTGCTAACTCTGCATCTTGGTGAGCTGCTTGCCTTGCTGGAGACATCGTGTTGCTCATTTTGTGGAAGTTTGTCATGAACTTGTTGAGGCTGAGGCTGCTCAAAAAGTTGAGCTACATGAGAGGACAGTGTGCGGAAGGAATCTTTGCACTTTTCTGCAACCTTGTCTACCTAATTTTGTTGGATAGAAGGTGCTTGGGGTAAGGCTGTAGTGGTTGCAGTGTCCTTCTATTCCCCTTTTGAACAAACTGTGAAGAAGCTCAATTTTGCAGCGTGAGATACTACCTTGTGACACTTTTTAGGTGGAAAAGTAGTTGGAACTACCTCTCGTATTCTATAGAGATGACCCCCCAAAGTAACAATGACACTACGAGGTCGAGACTCATAAACAACATGGCGTCTCCACATATATGGCTGGCCCAAGAGGAAATCACAGACATCCAATGGGGAAACATCACATAATACCTCATCCTTGAAGGTTTGGATGTTGTATGATAATCGACATTGTTGGCTGACATGGAGATCCCATCGTTGGCAAAGCCACCCGATGTTTTATGGTTACAGGTGTGGTGTTGTTGACAATCCCAACTATTTCATGACCTCTGCTGAGATAAGGTTCTTTTGGCTTCCCCTATCAACAATAAAATGAAGCGGGGTCCTATTCACCCACATCTGTGAATGAAAATAGTGCTCCCCCTCTTCTGTATCTACTGGTTCTTCTGGTTGAATTGCCACAGTCACGACAATAGCAGTGGGGTTTGCATCAATGATCTATCCTTTACCATTATTTTCACAATCAGATTCTGAATCAGGCTTCACTGCCTTGTCTTTGATCTCGGCCACCAATGACTATTTTGAGCGACATTCATCGATGTTGTGCCAGGAGCTTTTGTCAAAATCACACCTTTTTCCGGTGTCCTTCTTTGGCTTCCTGTGACCCTTCTTTTCCTATGTCTTGGACTGGTGTTCGGGAGACTATTGGTTAGGGTCATCTTTGTCATACTTTGGTTGTTGCAGATTTGCAGGCCCGAACTCCCATTTGTTTTGGTGCTTAAATTTCTGCTCAAATTTTAACATCATATCGATAAGCAGCACCAAGTGATGAAATGTCCAAAAAATCCATTTCAGTCTAGATGTATCTGTGTAGAGCCCCATGGTATTCCATAACCAAATGTTTCTCAGAGTCTTTGATACCCAGCTTGGTGCGAAAGGTATGGAAGGTATTCGTGAACTCCATAAATGCTTGGCCCCTCTCTTGCCACAGTGTGGTCCATCTCATGTATTGGTCCTCATAGTTGCCAATAGGGTAATACTGTTCCTTTATCGCATCCACAAAAAAATCCCAAGTGGGATCGACCCCATATATTCTAGACTCCTCTGTCGAACTTTGCTCCCAGTAAGTTTCCCACCAATGTTTGACATGAGGGAGAGATTTAAGGAGTGCGAAGGTGATCTTTCCTTTGTCGAAAAAATTGTGAACAAAGAAATAACCTTCTAGCAGAGTTATCCATTTTTCTAGGGCTTCTGGATCTATCTGTCCTTCAAATACAAGAATAGAAAAATTAATTTGTACCTTGAAAGGCAAGGTGCCTTCAAAGTGGCCGCTTGATTAAGATGTGCCTGATTTTATCGGTAGGCATTGAAGGATGTGGGCAAAATTGTCCATCATTTCATCCCTCTGTCGCGTGAAAGCTTTCTCAAGGAACAAATTGATAGGATCGTCTTCTCCGTCATTTCTATTTTCTTCCACCATTGAGGGTTTCTTGGGTGGGCGAGAGAGATTGTCTTCAAGAGATATAAGCTCGATACCCAACTTGCTATACTTAGACATTGTCGGGGACATGCACTAAAAAACGAATCAAGAGCAACCTGCTCTAATACCACTGATCCAAATTATTTTCGGCATGAAATGAGAGCGGAGATATAATAAAGAAATGCACAGAGATATCACATATATTCAATAATGTAGTAGAAATGTATCAGAGATGCAACCATAAATACAGATATACATTAATACGTGATTTCTATTAATGAAATAAATGTACAGAGATTGTAAAAATACAGAGTGAAAGACTCGCTAGAATGTTGGAAGCTTATCTTTGAGAAGAGATGTGATGGCTACTCGCATTCACAAGAAGATGATTAAAATTGGGGCTCTAAGGGCCTTTTTACAATAAACAAGAATTCTAAAAACCCTAGACATACAAAAACCTAACCGTAGGAGATGAAGCGCCAAAAGTCATGTGGGCCTTGTTTGGGTAAGTTAGTACATCAACTTCGCGGGGTCATAACTTTTGCATACGATCTTCGTTTTAGGTGTATAATAGCTCGTTGGAAAAGTATCTTCGAGGAGATTCATTTTGGGGGCTCAATCATGGCTTCGATTATCATTGAGAACCTTGATGTAGAAAAAATTTCATTTTGGCCCTCAAAATGGCCACAGAAGTTAAAACCTACTAAAAATAGTAAGTTGCCAAAATTGCCAGAAAACTATTTTGAGCTAGTTGGAAAAGGTGGGTCGCCACCGATATCCACCTGGATTAGATATTGGCTCTGGTAAACAAAAGGGATAAAGAAACACATCTCTATCTCATCTTCTACGCAAGGTAAGCAAGAATTTCATTACTTTAGTACTATGTAACTCATGAATACAAGCTTGTTTGGTGAGTTGTTGAGGGTTGGCAATGTATTAGAATTTTTTCTCTATAATTGTTTCTTCCTGCGGCTCCTCTGGGTTTTAAATTTCTCAGGACTGGGGTTAGAGTATTTCCCGGGTTGGTTGATGCTCTTCTAGTCTTCATGGCTTATGGTTCTCTTGTGGTCGCAAACATTTTGACATTTAAACTGTCGGTGTTCCTTTCTCATTTTTCTTATATCCACTATTAGAACATAAAGTTATTTATTCTCTATATGAAATATCCTCAATTCCTCTGCAGTAATTCATGTAATCTATACCCTGTGTGAGATATATTAACACTGTGAAATTCGTAAGTATGTTCTGGAAATTATGTTAACATTATGTGGACAATTGTAATGGGTACTCTGTGTAAGCATGTATGTATATTTTTAATTTTGTTATTTCTTGTAGAGTTCTTCTCTGTGTGTTTTTTTTACCACCCTATGGAACTCGTATTTTATCTCTACATGAATATATATATATAGGATAGAACCTCTATGGGATTCAAGGATGCATTCTATGTATTTTCATTACCACTCTGTAT
>JASDQU010270399.1:638-13646 GCA_032191745.1 Picea mariana
AGAATGTTGCAGATTCATTAAAAAAATCTATGAGCAATGAGAAGTTATCTTGGTGTAGAGGATCCATGGGCATTGCTGCCCTGGATTGTTGACTATATAACCCTGTAACCCCTTGTGTGCAAATAAAACAACAAGTGGGAGAATGTTGGGTATGTGTTATATTATTTGCATGAGTAGTAGTGTCTGAGCATCTGCATCAGGCACGCAGGGGGGTTAGAGGGGGGGCCACTAGTCCCCCCCATCAAGGGGTGCAGGGGGGTGAAGACCCCCGCGCGGGGGTTCGAGGGAAGCACCCCTGAAAAAAAATTTAAACCGGGACGACATATTTCCGGGACCACATGATATTTAGGTGGTTTTTTGGCACATGGTTTTTTGTCGATGGTTTTCTATTTCCAGTTAAGGAATTAGGGTTTTGGACTAATCCAGTTCATTGGGTTAGGGTTTTGGATTTCGCTGGCTCCTATATGTATATTGTATTGTAAACAATGTAACACAATGAATGAATATAATATATGTTGGTTTTCCCGGTTTGGGTTTCCAGGGGAAAAATCTCTGTGTAATGTTTGCATTTGCCATTGTATCTTTTCTATTATTTTCTGAATATCTATTTACAGTAGACATTGTACAAGGTTAGAATTTACAATTCTCTCCTCTCTTCACCTCTCTTCCATATTATTCAACACTTAGCCTATTTTCAAAATACTCCTCTCTTATAACTCCACCATACTACTCCACACTTAGTTTCTCTTCCTTGCTCCCCACATCTCATACTTCATTTTATTTTGAGTATGGAGATCGTTTGGACTCTCCATACTCCATTTCCCTTCCCCCTCTCATTTCCTCATCGGGTTCACGAGCTAGAAAACTCATACATTCCCTCACCTTCTCACATTCGCTCACCCGACAACCCATTGTCTACATATTACACTCTCTACTTTCGGCTCCTATATTTCTCCCCTTAGCCCCTTCTCTTTCAAAACTTTAACAGTTAGTATATTTTATGAGTTTTTCGGGTTCCCAGGTTGTCAGACTCACAAATTCATTCACCACCCTCACTCACCTCCTTTCTCTCATCCCTGCGAACCTGCAAGACCTCCAACCCACCTCTCTTTCCTCCACTCTTGTCCCATCTCCCATACTTAGCCAAATTCTTAAAGCTATTCCAAGGAATGAAAACCATCGAATGAGAATATGACACATGGCAATGAATGAGGTCATGACACATGGAAACTCAACATTGGGGACACGTGGTAGCATAGAATTTGAGACATATCGGAGAATCTTATTGGGTACACGTAGAAACTTATTATCCTATCAGGTGATGACATGTGGAAAATTGTGAATGGTTGACTCATATGTTGATTGGGGGAGGTTGGAATATAATTCTGATGAAAATATTATTATTTAATCAATTTTCGAAGGGGAGGTCAAACCCCTTAAGCTTCGTAAAATTCTTCTCATGTTTCTTACTAAGTGTATAATACACTTAGTATTGTATACCATGAAGATTTTTGATATCCCAATGAATGTGGGATAATATTTATGAATAAAAGGTTGAAATTTCAAAGAGGGAGAAATGAATTTGAAATCAAAGGCTGAGATTGCCCTAAGACATCAGATTGATGGTGGTTGAGTCACAATCTTGCAAAGGCCATAACTTAAGCTCTGGGTGTCGGAATCGCGTAAACTTTATACCGTTGGAAATATATTTCGGCGTAGAAGATGATGGTATATGTTTCAAGTTCTGAAAGGTGATATGTTCTTCTCAAAAAATAAAATATCAGTCATCTTCATTTTTTAATGAGTCTGTGTGACAACTAAAGCTCGTGAGATCACATATTGAGATCCGGGTGACGGATTTGCAAACATTTTATATTGTTGGAAAGCGAAGATGATGAACATCACATATGAATTGATTTCCATGGCTAAAAATTTTATTATCATTTCCATAAAATTAAAACACAATCATCCTCTCTTAAAGTGAAATTAATTAAATTTTAAAAATAAAAGTCTAATTTAAACTTTTATTAAAAAAGGAGAGAGACCATCATAGTAAGTTTATGTTGATCACATCTTTATTTATTTATCAATTTTTTTCATCCAGTTACTCTACTTCTTTCACTATAAAGGTTTAACCAAAATCTTATAACTTCTTTATGTCTTCTTTACAGGTCTTGCTAATCTCTCATCACCCACCATCTTCTCTCCAAAACTTAATTCTTGTTTATATTTGATGGTATAGGTTTCAAGTGTTGAAAGGTGATACGTTCTTCTCAAAAATTAAAGTATCAATCAGTTCATTTTTTAATGAGCCTACATGACAACTGAACCTCATGAGCTCATATATTTAGATTCGGGCGATGGATTTGCAAACATTTTATATCGTTGGAAAGCTAAGATGATGAAGATCACATATGAAATGATTTCCATGGATAAAAAGTTTAGTATCATTCCCATAAAATTAAAACACAATCATCCTCTCTTAAAAGGAAATTAATTAAATTTTAAAAATAAAATCCTCATTAAAACTTTTATTAAAAAGGGAGAGAGGCCATCATAGTAAGTTTATGTTGATCACATCTTGCTTTATTTATCAATTGTTTTCATCCAGTTACTCTTCTTCTTTCAATAGAAAGTTTTAATCGAAATCTTATAACTTACCTATGTCTTCTTTCCAGGTCTTGCTAATCTCTCATCACCCACCATATTCTCTCCAAAACTTACTTCTTGTTTATATTTTCTTTATGGTCTACGGGAGCCCCAATCCCAGTCCTCTGGAAAAACGCATTTAAATTTCAAAGCTTTGTAACAGACTTTATATTTCTCAGGAATCCAAACAGAACTAATTCAGGATCAGTTTTGACGGTGTTTTATAACTTTGAGTTTTGAGTATAAAATATTTTAGATTGATCTATCATTTTCTTTATTTTGGCTCCACATGTGTTTACTCTATTAAAGTTCTCTTATGTGTGCAAACCATTTTATTTTATTTTTATGCGATCAAAAATCTTTAGTTTAACTATGATGGATGTGAGGAAATTTTGCTTATTTTTTTAAATATGTGATATGTGAGGTTATTGGTCATCTCTCGGGAATTCTCTTTAAAAACAAAACATTTTATTTTCTAAAACTTTAAAAATTATGGTGGACTTTCTCGAAGTCCTATATTGTTTTGAAAATCTAGAATTTTATGAGTATCTTGAAATAGAGAGGAGTGCCACATCTATAAAAACGCAGGGGGATTTGTATCCTCGTGAGGTTTTCATTTCGGTCCTAATGGATTCAAGAGTCAACAAAACTAAGGGAAGTTCTTTTTATGGATCCATGCATTTCTGATATCTTAACGATCAAAGCGATTGGGAGAACGACTCAATCTATGAATCTAGTGTGAATTTTTCTAAATAAATCATCCACTACAAACCATGTATGCCTGAAGTCGCATTAACATCAAGTGATTTCAAGTTTATGCCTTATCTAACGATCTTGCAACGACGACAGGTATTGTTGCCATGCAGCCTTGTTTGAGTAATGTTATTAAATGTTGTTTTATGTTTTAAGAATTTTTTTAGTTTTATTTTCCTTTCTCAAACACACATACATGTGATGCACATGCAGCTTGAAAATCCCAGATTTTAAAAATGGAATCCATGTACCACCTACCGTTGCACCGATGAACCAAGGAATCCTTGAATCATTCCAATTTGTCCTAGAATTTGTTTAAATTCTTGTTTCTTTACTTCTGAGTATTGTATGAATCTTTTACCAAAAAAAAATATCTATTTTTTTTATTTGTATCTTTAATTTTACATTGTAGTACTGCTTAGGAAATGCCACTATACAAGGAGAAACAATTTTGAGAATCCCAAGCCTGGGAAACACAAATATAATAATTAGATGTCATTTCATTAAGATATAGTCATACATTACAAGTAGAGTTGAGAGACCATACTGATTAGTTCCATCAATTGTGGCTATGTTTCCAAAGACAGGCTGGTTCAAAAAACAATTTGTAGGTTTTTTTATATGTAGTACACTATATTATCCACAATACATTTTCAAGAGAAAATAACTATAATGAGTAGGAAAGTAAGAAGTTGGACCAATTTTTGAAGTAACCCATTATTCCTTAGAATCAACTTATTTTATCAATAATGTATTCTCTTTCTTTTCCAGGGAAAATTTCTTTGGGGAAACCCTCCAGACACTTCTTCACATTCGGTGAACACTGCCTAGGGTAAATGCTATTGGAGTACCCTAATCCAAGGGGACTCTACAGAATTTGAATCCATGAACTCTCATTGATATTTTCCTTGAAACTAACTTTTCCTTAAAACTGGTTAGTTCAAATTGATTGAGAAAACCTATTGAGCTATATAATACATGCTCTTCTCACAATACATTTGACTTAATATAGGTTCTTAGAGGATGAAATGATTTAGAGACTCTCAAATTTGTTGATAACTTGTTTTTTCTATTGGTTTTTGCTATGTGCTTAGCTGGAATTGCAAAAAGATATTCTTTGCAACATCATCTAGCTAAGACAAGAGAACAAAATCGAGTTTTCAAGGAAAACATTTGATGTAGGAACATAGTCAGCAAGCACACGTGGAGAGACAACTTAGCGCCTTAGCGCGCCTTTGAATCAATTCAGAATCTTAATGTTAATGTTTCATGCAAATATTTTTTTTGAACTGATTAAGAACTGAAGAAGATCAAAAAACTTGGGAGCTGAATGATCACGAGTAATATGGGAGTTTCACTTCTAGACTCTAATGTAACGGAACTTAAGTGGTAGTTAGTTTTTTTCTGGAGTAGATAGGTATTTGGAGGGAACCCTAAGAGCCCTCTAGGATAAGTAGGAGTATTGTACACCCAAATGAGGTTGTTAAACATGAAGGATAGTGGAAATTTGTTAGGAGATAGCTGAATTTTAATTGCTGCTTTTCATAGCCATAGTAGTTTTTACATTGAATGAAAATAATAGAGGAAAATTGATCCAAATGTGTGTGGAAATTTTGTTGCTAAACTCTTCCCTGTTATTTTATGTTTCCATGAATGAATGAGTTATGTTATTGAACATATGATACTATGAAGTTTCTGGAAAAATTTTAATTGTTTCTCTTCACTAAGTTCATGCAAGGTGTGCATACAGTTTGCAAGGTGTATGTTGACAGAGCCTGTTTCGATTCAGAAGCTCAAAAGAGATAGTGTGAAACTTCCATTTGCAAGGAGTGTGAAGGGACTGCTACAAGGTGTGCACAGTCACCTGCAAGAAGTTAAATATTGCATGAAAATATGTTGCAAGGAGTGCATAGATTCGAAGTTCGACTAAGTGTCAAAGTAACCCTCTAAGGAGTCAAAGGGTTCAAGAAATCAATCTCAAGAGATATAGCGGGAGAAATATTCAAAGGGATTGAAGGTCTGGAGGTTTCACAAGTTATCGGTCAAGATTCATCCAGGAGGGAGTGGAATCATTCCAAATCATTGGATCTGGGCAAAGTGCATGAGTTTTAAGTCTCTATGTGCACACAGGAGCAAGGATTCACTGAAGTCCCGAAGAGGTTAGGGGTTGTCCATCATCCAGAGGGACAGGTGGCGTAAGATCTGCAACTTCAGGTGAAAGCTCTTCGGGAGAAAGTGAGCATGGAGGAGTTGAAAATACCGAAGCCCGAATATCTGAAGTGAACTATAGCCATCGATCTGTGGGAGAGACGCGTCGACAGATCATCAACTTTGGGCCAAACAACTCTGGGAGAAAGCGAAGGAGGAGATTTTGAAACTCCTGAAGCCCAAATAACTGAAGTGGTTTATGGTCGTTGACCTGTGAATGAAGATCAACGGTGGGGAATCATTGCGAGGCGAGGAAGTGAAATTAGCAGGCGTGCTAGTTCACAGCCCGTTATTCACCAATGTCATTGATTTGGTCAAGACAGGGGATCAACGACCATGATTAGATCGAGGTGGGTGAGAAATTTTCTGATTGCGGAGATAGGTCTCTCCGATAAAGAGCGAGCATGTTGGCTCCCCGCAATCACTGTGAATCGTCGATCAATGAACAAATCGGTTATGAACCCTGAGGTGATAAAAGGGATTGTGTTTGATTTATTCTGATATCATTAAGATCTCGAGGATCTAATCCATCTTGAGGAGATTAAGATCCTAGACTAAGAGGTCGTGCAGCCCTGAGGGAGAGTAGGGGGGTCTGCACCAAGTGGTATTAGAGCCTGCAATTTTTTTGGGTAGTGAAAAGAGCTCGAAGTTGTACTTTGTGTGTGAGAAACATTCACCAAAAGTCCACCAAGGAGATGTGTGGAGCTTCATATACCTAATCACGTTGTAGAAAGAGAAATGAGAGAGCTTCGCGCAATATTAGAGGTGATGGAGGCAGCGCAGAGGAGGGAACCTAATGCTGGGGACATCAGTGATGTCCCCAGCATTAGGTTCCCTCNGGAGATGTGTGGAGCTTCATATACCTAATCACGTTGTAGAAAGAGAAATGAGAGAGCTTCGCGCAATATTAGAGGTGATGGAGGCAGCGCAGAGGAGGGAACCTAATGCTGGGGACATCAGTGATGAAGAAAGTGAATAAATAGAAGTTGAAGAAGCTGCAGGGGAAAATGTTGTTGAGAAATGCTTGCTGAGAACAATTGTTAAATTAGGAGCTAGAGAAAAGATAGACATTCCAATGTATGAAGGAAACTTTGATGCTGAAGAATTGTTGGATTAGATAAGATCCATGGACAAATATTTAGACTATGAAGATGTCGATGAGGAGAAGAAGGTGATACATGTTGTCACCAAGTTGAAGGAACGTGCAACACTGTGGTGGGATGAATTGCAGGCTGAGAGGAGAAGCAAAGGCAAACAAAAGATAAAGAATTGGGACAGAATGGTAGCCAAGATGAAGGCTAAATTCATACCCAAATATTATCAGATAAATCTCTTCGGGAAGTTGCAGAACCTAAGATAGAAGGGTATGATAGTGAAAGAGTACACAGAGGAGTTCTACAAGCTGAATATCAGGACTGGACAACGAGAGAAGGATGAGGAAAAAGTTTCCAGGTATACAAAAGGCCTGAGGTATGAAATCCAGGATGAGATCAGCATGATGTCAATGAGGACAGTAGAGGATGCTTATCAAATTTCTCTGAAGGCAGAGGAGAAGTTGGCCAGGAAACAGAGTCAACGAAATAGAGGCAAAATCCCAAGAAAAGTCAAGGAATTTTCCCATGACAAGGCATAGAAACCCAAAGACGAGACTGAGAAACCACACAGACACTCAGAAAGAGGAGGAAGATATCGAGGAAGACAAAGTAGTGGAAGAAATTATTCTATAGGAAGAGGAAGAAGCAGTGGAGGAGATATAAAATGTTATGTTTGTGGAAAGACAGGACACGTGTCTTGGGAATGTCTCGAGAAAAAGAAAGAAGGAGGTGAAGCTCACATTTCAAAAGATTAGTAGTTGAATGTTGAAGAAGGAGTAGAAGATGGAAGATCCCTGATGTTGAAGAAGGTTCTCTTGAAACCAGAGCCAGAGGTTGAAAAGCTAGTGCAGAGGAACAGTTTGTTCAGGACTGCTTGCAAGAATAAAGACAAAGTATGCAAGGTGATAATTGACAGTGGGAGCAATGATAATCTAGTACCACAGAGATGGTGGAGAAATTGGAGTTGGAGACAACTACACATCCGAAGCCATATAAAGTCTCATGGTTGCAGAAAGGACACCAAGTAATGGTCACTAAACAATGCCTCGTTGAATTTAAGATAGGTGGATATAGAGATGAGATTTTTTGTGATGTAATTCCCATGGATGTATGGTATATTTTTTTGGGAAGACCATGGTAGTTTGACAGGAACGCCATTCATGATGGGAGAAAAAATACTTACACCTTGGAGAAGAATGGTAGGACACACATGTTGTTTCAAATAGAGGAGAAGAAAGTAAAAGAAGAAGCCAGCACAAGCATACTTCTCATGAGTGGGAAGGAACTCCTGAGTGAATTCAAGAAGGAACAGGAGATGTACTTTGTTGTGGTGAGGAAACCCATAGTTGTCCTTACAAGTACCTCTATGGATCATTTTCCTAAAGAAGTTCAGGAGTTGTTGGAGAATTTTGTTGATATAGTAGTGGATGAGTTTCCTAACTCATTTCCACCCATCAGAAGTATCAACCATCATATTGATTTGATACCAGGAGCAAGTCTGTCGAACAAAGAAGCATACATATTGACACCTCAAGATAATGAGAAGGTAAAGAAACAAGTCTAGGAATTATTAGATAAGGGTTTGGTGAGAGAAATCTTGAGTCCATGCGCAGTACCAACTATGTTGATCCCAAAGAAGGATGGAGGATGGAGAATGTGTACAAACTCAAGAGCCATAAACAAGATCACCATCAGGTATAGATTTCCTTTTCCAAGAATGGATGACTTAATGGATTGTTTAAGTGGAGAAAATTTATTTTCTAAGATAGATTTGAAAAGTGGATATCACCACATAAGAATGAGAGAAGGTGATGATTGGAAAACATCCTTTAAGACAAATGAAGGGTTGTATGAGTGGCTTGTTATGCCATTTGTCTTAACAAATTCCCCAAGTACTTTTATGATACTGATGAATGAAGTATTGAATGATTTCATTGGTAAGTTTGTGATTGTGTATCTGGATGATATATTGGTCTTTAAAAAAACTAAAGAGGAGCATTTGAGACATCTAACATTGGTGATGAGGAGACTGCAACAGGATAAGTTGTTGATTAATCTGAAGAAGTCCTATTTTATGAAGATAGAACTCATATATTTGGGTTTCGTGATCTCTTCAAATGAATTGAATATGGATCCAGATAAGGTGAAAGCAATAAAAGAATGGCCATCACCAAGGAGTATGTTTGAAGTAAGAATCTTCCATGGATTAGCCAGTTTCTATAGGAAGTTCATTAGAAATTTCAGCGTAGTTTTTTCACCAATGATGGATATAGTGAAGAAGAGGAACAAGTATTTTAAATGGACAGAAGAAGCTGAGAAAAGTTTCAATATATTGAAGGAGAAGATAGCAGAATGACCAATTCTAGTCTCACCAAATTTCGGGAAGACATTTCAAGTAAGGTGTGATGTGAGTGGAGTTGCAATTGGAGCAATTTTGAGACAAGATAATAGACCTATTGCATATTTCAGTGAGAAGTTGAATGAGACTAAGGGAAAGTACTCCACATATGATAAATAATTTTATGCCATAATTCAAGCCTTGAAGAAATGGAGGCACTACCTTGTTCCAAAGGAATTTGTCTTGTACAATGATAACCAAGCTTTACAATTCATAACCAGACAGGAGAAGTTAAACCAAAGACATGCTAAGTGGATAGAATTTATGCAAAATTTCACTTTTGTCATTAAACATATTTCTGGTAATGTTAACAAAGTTGTTGATGCATTGAGAAGGAGATGTCTGATTCTGCAGGAATATCAGGTCAAGACCTTGGGGTTTGAACACCTTAAGGATATGTATTGTGATGATCCAGATTTCAAAGAAGCATGTGAAAATCATGTGCTCAGAGATAGAAGCCAATGGACAGAGTATATGATTCAATATGGATTGATGTTTAAAGGTTGCAAATTGTGCTTACTGAGGTGATCGATGAGAGAAAATCTACTGAAGAAAAAACACAGCGGAGGTCTAGTAGGACATTTCGGCCATGACAAGACATTTGCAAAGTTGAACAGTTCATACTATTGGCTAGGTATGAGAGCAGAGGTGAAGAATTTTGTGAACAAATGTAATATTTTCCATTATGCAAAGGGAAAGAAATAGAACACTAGATTGCATCAGCCACGGCTTATTCCAGATAGGCCTTGGGATGCAATAAGCATGGATTTTGTGTTGGGATTGCCAAGAACCCAAAGGGGAAGTGATTCCATATTTTTTGTGGTTGATAAATTCTCAAATAAGGCACACTTTATCCCATGACAAAAGACAAATGATGCAACACACATTGCAAATTTGTTTTTCAAGGAAGTTGTGAGACTTCATGGGTTTCCCAGGAGCATTGTCTTAAACAAAGACACTAAATTTGTTGGCCATTTATGGAGAACATTATGGAAGAAGTTGGGGAAAAAAATGTCTTTTAGTTCAGCATATCACCCTCAACCAGATGGACAGACAGAGGTGGTAAATCGAAGCTTGGGAAATTTGTTGAGAAGTTTGGTCACTGAACATCATAACTAGTGGGATCAAATTCTGTCACAAGCAAAGTTTGCATGCAATGAATCAGTGAACAGAAGTAAAGGAAAGATTCTATTCTAGATAGTGTATGGAATGAAGCCAACAGGAGTATCACAATTGAAAGATTTGGAGCAGAGTGAATTCAAAAGCGTTGGAGCAGAAGACTTCGTTGCAGAAATGAAAAAGGTTCATAATCAGATCAATGGGGTAGTTGCAGAACAGAAATGCAGAATTGATCAGCATAGGAGATAATTTTAGTTTGAAGTGGGAGATCAAGTCTTAGCACACCTAAGAAAGGAAAGGTTCCCAACAGGGACATACAACAAGTTGAAGCTAAAAAATATAGGACCATGTAAGATCCTAAAGAAATTTGGTGCTAATGCTTGTGAGATAGAGCTTCCAAAGGATGTGGGCATATCACCCATATTCAACGTTTCATACCTATATCCTTACATGGAATACGATGCGAAAGAATCAGAAGATCAGAAAGAGATTCAGTGGGAGAAGAAGATGCGTGTAGCATAAAATCCACATATGGAGAAGATCATTGATCAAAGGATTGGTAAGAAGACCAGGAGAAAGACATATTGGTAAAGTGGAAGGGACACCCAATAGAATATGGAAGTTGGGTAAGTGAATATGATATCCATAAGCATGGAAAGTTAGTGCAAGAGCTCATGGACAGGAGTCCATGAATTTTTGTCCAGGGGAGTATGATGTAGGAGCATCGTCAGCAAGCACACATGGAGAGACAACTCAGCGCACCTTTGAATCAATTCAGAATATTAATATTGGTGTTTCCTGCAAATATTTTTTTTGAATTGATTGAAAACTAAAGAATATCAAAACACTTGGGAGTTGAATGATCACGAGAGATCTGGGAGTTCACTCCTAGAATTTAATGCAACGGAACTTAAGTGGTAGTTATCTTTTTTCTGGAGTAGATAGGTAGTCAAAGGGAACCCTAAGATCCTTCTGGGATAAGTAGGAGTATTGTACGCCCAAATGAGGTTGTTGAACATGGAGGATGGTGGAAATTTGTTAGGATATAGCTGAATTTTAATTATTGATTTTCATAGCCGTAACCATTTTTACATCGAATGAAAATAATAGAGGAAAATTGATCCAAATGTGTGTGGAATTGTTGTTGCTAAACTCTTCCATGTTATTTTTTGTTTCCATGAATGAATGAGTTATGTTATTGAACATATGATGTTGTGAAGTGTCTGGATAAGTTTCAATTGTTTCTCTTCGTTGAGTTCATGCAAGGTGTGCATACAGTCCGCAAGGAGTGCGTTGACAAATCCCATTTTGATTCAAAAGATCAGAAGCAATAGCGTGAAACTTCCATTTGCAAGGAGTGTGAAGGGACTACTGCAAGGTGTGCACAGTCACCCGCAAAAAGTTAAATCTTGTGTGAAAATTTTTTGCAAGGAGTGCACATATTCAAAGTTCGACTAAGTGTCGAAGTAACCCTTTAAGGAGTCAAAGGGTTTGAGAAATAAATCTCAAGAGAGATAGCAAGAGAAATATTCAAAGGGAGTGAAGCTATGAAGGTTTCATGAGTTATCAGTTGAGATCCATCCAGGAGGGAGCGGAATCATTCTAGATCATTGGATCTAGGCAAAGTGCACGAGTTTTAAGCCTATGTGTGCACACAGGAGCAAGGATTCGTCAAAGTCCCGAAGAGGTTAGGGATCATCCATCATCCAGAGGGACAGGTGGTATAATATCTACAACTTTAGGTGAAATCTCTCTAGGAGAAAGTGAGTGCGAAGGAGTTGAAACTTCTAAATCCCAAATAGACAAAGTGAACTGTAGTCGTTGATCTGTGGGAGACACGCATCAACAGATCATCGACTTTGGGCCAAATCACTCTGGGAAAAAGTGAATGTGGAGATTTTGAAACTCTCGAAGCCTGAATAACCAAAGTGGTCTACGGTCATTGATCTGTGAACAAAGATCGACGGTGGGGAATCATTGTGGGGCGAGGACATTAAATTAGTGAACGTGCTAGTTCACTGCCCGCTATTCACCAACTCCATTGATCTAGTCGGGACAGGGGATCAATGACCATGATTAGATCGAGGTGGGTGATAAATTTTATGATTGTGGAGATAGAGCTCTTCGATAAAGAGTGATCACATTGGCTCCGCACAATCACTATGAACCGTCGATCGATGAACAAATCCGTAATGACTGGATCATGACCGTGAATAACCTAAGGGTGATAACAGAGCATGTGTTTGATTTAGTCTAAGACTAGTAAGTTCTTGAGGATATTAATATCCTAGACCAGGAGGTCGCGCAGCCTCGAGGGAGAGTAGGGAGGTCTGCACTAATATTGCTCTTAATTAGACTATTATTCATAAAACAAAGGAGGTAGCTAGTATGATGTCAATGGAGATAGGGCTTCAAAGGCTAGTAAACATGGGAATTTCATGGTAATGAGCCAAGCTAAATAAAGAATGATAACAAATGGTAGTGCATATGGAATTATGCCTCTTGTTCTACTCAATGATATGTCTGTGAAGGTAAGCTTCATTGAGTCAAAAAAATTATTTTTAATTGTGGCATAATATTATAATATATAATCTATTTAGCCATAAGATAATGGTGCAAGTTAAAAAGCAATAGTCTAAAAATATCTCTTTAAAATCTTTTATAATTTTGAATGGATTCATCTAGCTTATGCTCCTTGTAATTTTAAGTTTGTAGCCAAAACAACTCAGCGTGATCTGATGCCATTCATCTATGTTTTTTATCATGATTATCATTCCCAATTCTCTT